>CM029012.1:164592702-164678886 GCA_016801055.1 Panax notoginseng | reverse complement strand
TCAGCAAGTGGATGAGCACAATGTAACGACCCAAAATAGGTCCATTCCATCCAACCTATTCTGAGTCGCCAAATACATGGTACAGAAAACAACTACAACTTTATTACAACAATTGTCGTGCAAAATACAACAACACATATGCTGTGAGTTTGGATACAAATATATACCAAATGTGACTCATGTTCCAACGTGGACATCACCTCACAATACACTTACATAAAGGTATAGTCAAAAAACTGTTTTAGAAATTTGAATCTTTGGGAAGTGCTCAAGGAAACCTTCGTACATGGGAGGCCACGCGTCTAGGTTATGATAGATATCATATGGCCACAGAATTATCCTTGGTTGACCCAATAGACCCCAAAGAAAAACGAGAAGATTACTATCATATTCTTCCCAATGGTGAGTCTTCTCTTGACTTATCATTATCTCCACTGTCTCTAATTGAGAATTATACTTCAAACAAACACCAAGATTATATAGGTAGTGCCATAGATATACTCAGCAAGTGGATGAGCACAACCTGTCTTATGATGACACGAGGTTGTATGTCATTAGACATCTTGTATGATAGTGACAAAACACCCTTCCAACGTTGGGTACACCTTACCCTATTGGATTCACCAAATATAACTACTAAATGAACTTTTCTATACTGCTTCGGGAGAACATCCACAGCTAGAGACCACCGTTCTATTTCCCGTTACCCTCGCTCGACCCAGCTACACTCTTATTACCTGAAAGGAATTGTGAAGCAAAAGGGTGAGCACAACTAGCTCAGTAAAGAATATCATGACTAAAGATAATTAAATTATCAATAGCCTTCATCAATAATAAATCAGAGATTTAGAACATATGGTAAATGATAAAAATTTCAACCATAGTTGCAGCGGAACGAGAATCCATTAGAAGAGTCAAATAGACTATAAAGTCTATTATCTTCTCCATGTTAAAAATCCACCAACAATGTTTTATCCATGTAACATCACTCAACAGTTCCTTTCCACAATCATATGAATAACTCATAATCATAATTGTGACTCTAAATTTTTCTTCGCACCCAGGACGAAGAATATTTTCATCACCTGTCTTTACCTGAAACATCAAAGATCATGGTTATACCAAATCACAGTTCCTGTTATAATCATACTAATAAATCCATCTTTGCACTACGGCCAAAGATATTCATCAACAAACCATCTTTGCACTACGGCCAAAGATATTCAACAACAGTTCATCTTTGCATACAGGCCAAAGATATTCATCAACAATTCATCTTTGCACTACAGGCCAAAGATATTCAACAACATGTTATCTTTGCACTACAGGCCAAAGATATTCATCAACAATTCATCTTTGCACTACAGGCCAAAGATATTCATCAACAGTTCATATTTGCACTACAGGCCAAATATATTCATATCTCAAAGAAATATATAATCATTTCAGAATTTATATAAACAATAATTATAACCATGTTGATCAATTCACCTTTGCACTTAAGCTTAAGATATTCAATTATAAATTCAATGGTCATGATCATACCAGTCACAATTCAACTTTGCACTACAGGCCAAAGAGAACCCTAGTCATGATCATACCAATAATCTACCCATCTTTACACTCCAGTGAAAGAGAATTTCAACATCAGGGTTATAAAAATGTTATATATGATGATAAAAATAATATGATCAACATATAGTTTTAATCTCAAGAGTAATATTCGTAACTCATGAATAGTAACCCCGACACAAAAGATAGAAATCCTACAATAAAATTCATACCAATATTTCGGTATAATGATATTGAAAGAATAACATTACTTAAATTTATAAACAATTTATTTTAATTGTTTACACTTTACTAATTAATGCATTTAATCATCATAAAATGCCAACTCTTACAATTTCATCATCAATAACCAAAACCCTCATCAAAAATCTGCATATACCTCATATAGGATTCTCAAGCCATAAAATCCTATTTTCCAATTTTCTTTCTTCACAAAACATATTTAATTCATTTACTCATAACTAGACCATTTTCATGAAAAATACCAAATCAGTTCCAAAAATATTTCTTTTCTGGGATTTAGCATAATATAGTCCCATAGTGAACATATATTTTTCTCAGAATTTTTAAAAGTCATTTACTATTTTTCATATGGCCAAAATAGCCGAATATTTAGACATTTATCAAAAATTGTACTTTTGTCTAAAAATTCTGAAATTTACAGAGTATACTTCTATCATATACATGTACTCCCAATAAAAATTTCATCAATTTTGGAGTTAACCACAAGGATTTATAAGCGGTTACTTTTAAAATAGTCTTTTCTCATAAAATTCATAACTCTCAATCTATACATCCAAAAATCACCATTTTTGGACACAATCAAGAAAACTCATCAAAATATCATTTCAAATTTTTCCAGAATTTTTGAAGATCAGAAAAATTACGAAACTGAAAATCATAACAACCCTTAAAATCCCTTAATATCCCTTACTATCCCTTACCTCAAAAGAGCAGTACTTCTGATCGGTATAAGCTGAAGGAAACTTGCACTGATGAATAGCAACTCACAAGTATCTAAATACTCACAAAATACACTCATAATATAGAGAGAGAAAGAGAGAAAGCTTATGTTTCTGGTGTGATTTTCAATTCTAACTTAGCCCTCTATTTATAGGAAAATTTTGGTAGGTTTGACCTGCAACCTGATGGCTTTACCTGCTACTATTCCCACCCACCACATTTGAAATATAATTCAGCACATTTCTTCACCAACCACAAGTGGGGCCCACCAATTCTAGAATTTTCCACCAAAATGATGATAAACCTGATTTCCAATTCAACCATCTCTTTAAAATTCATAATAAATCATACGTTCATTTTTAACGGTTCAAAATTTGTGGACATATACTCAACTTATATATGTATAACATATCCAAAAATTACCACGATCCAACGGTCGGATTAAAAATTATAACCCCCGCAAAATATCTCAAAAACCCTGATTTTTAATACCTCCATTCCGACAAAAATACGGATAAAAACCTCAACATTAACTCCTTCATTTTTAACCACAAAAATATATCCCTCATTTATATCCACATAAATAAATATTTCCTTATCATATGAATCAATAATTAATTATTCACAAATAATATTACAGAATCACATTTATGACAACCAGGCCGTTCCCAGGAAAGAGGGGGCTTTCCAATAAGGATTTTTCCTTACTGGCGCGCAATTAGATGACCAAACCTCTCCTTAGACAGAACTTTCTAGACATTGCCAATAATGTTATCTAATAATATTATTCAAATAATATGAATTATTGATCTGATAATGGGAAATACTGTGCAGCAACAATTATTGAACAACAATAATATAAAATTTCAACGTAGCAATTATTGAATCAATAAAATAAAATATTGAACAGTAATTACTGTAACAATTATTGAGTAGTGCCTTCTTACGTAAGAATCAATAATTCAAAAATACTATGCAATACCGTGTGCTACTGTGCAATAACGCGTATTACTGTATTTTAACCACCGGGTATTCAACAGTGTTAACGGTAACAACTACGCCGTTATTTGTAAAAACTCAAATTTGTCGTTTTCTTCACCCGACAGTTATTCGTTATGGGGCCCACAAATAGCTGCGCCGTCGTACGAATATTTCCCGACAGAAAGAATATTCCACGACCAAACGAATATTCCCCGACAACAATGATTATTTTATAACCACTTGCTTATTTTGAAAAAAAATCATATTTCACCCATAACTTTAAACTTTTATCAATTTAACCATTTACTGAATAGTAATTATAAGAAAAATTGAATACTTTTATTTCATAAAATTCGGGGTCTTACAATCTCCCCTCCTTATGAAATTTCGTCCCCGAAATTTACGTACCTGGTATTTCAAAGAGTTGAGAATACCTTCCTTTCATTTCAGATTCCATCTTCCCTGTCATCATAATTTCTCCATTGCTCATCTCCTGTATTTCAAATATCATTCTAGAATACAGCTTCAAAACAAGGGTTAATTTAACAAATTAACATATCACATAATATCCCGATATTATGACTGACCAACAAATAAGCTTAGGTAGGACACACTAGCGAAGGATTTACTCATCTCTCCCCTCCTAGTTATATTCCCGATCTCCGCCAGAGATCATATCCCTAAGCTCTGATACCACCTGTGACAACCCAAAATAGGTCCATTCCATCCAACCCATTCTGAGTCGCCAAATACATGGTACAGAAAATAACTACAACTTTATTACAACAATTGTCGTGCAAAATACAACAACACATATGCTGTGAGTTTGGATACAAATATATACCAAATGTGACTCATGTTCCAACCGTGGACATCACCTCACAATAACACCTTACATAAAGGTATAGTCAAAAACTGTTTTAGAAATTAGAATCTTTGGGAAGTGCTCAAGGAAACCTTCGTACATGGGAGGCCACGCGTCTAGGTTATGATAGATATCATATGGCCACAGAATTATCCTTGGTTGACCCAATAGACCCCAAAGAAAAACGAGAAGATTACTATCATATTCTTCCCAATGGTGAGTCTTCTCTTGACTTATCATTATCTCCACTGTCTCTAATTGAGAATTATACTTCAAACAAACACCAAGATTATATAGGTAGTGCCCATAGATATACTCAGCAAGTGGATGAGCACAACCCTGTCTTATGATGACACGAGGTTGTATGTCATTAGACATCTTGTATGATAGTGACAAAACACCCTTCCAACGTTGGGTTCGCCTTACCCTATTGGATTCACCAAATATAACTACTAAATGACTTTTCTATACTGCTTCGAACATCCACAGCTAGAGACCACCGTTCTATTTCCCCGTTACCCTCGCTCGACCCAGCTACACTCTTATTACCTGAAAGGAATTGTGAAGCAAAAGGGTGAGCACAACTAGCTCAGTAAAGAATATCATGACTAAAGATAATTAAATTATCAATAGCCTTCATCAATAATAAATCAGAGATTTAGAACATATGGTAAAGGATAAAAATTTCAACCATAGTTGCAGCGGAACGAGCAATCCATTAGAAGAGTCAAATAGACTATAAAGTCTATTATCTTCTCCATGTTAAAAATCCACCAACAATGTTTTATCCATGTAACATCACTCAACAGTTCCTTTCCACAATCATATGAATAACTCATAATCATAATTGTGACTATAAATTTTTCTTCGCACCCAGGACGAAGAATATTTTCATCACCTGTCTTTACCTGAAACATCAAAGATCATGGTTATACCAAATCACAGTTCCTGTTTATAATCATACTAATAAATCCATCTTTGCACTACGGCCAAAGATATTCATCAACAAACCATCTTTGCACTACGGGCCAAAGATATTCAACAACAGTTCATCTTTGCACTACATGCCAAAGATATTCATCAACAATTCATCTTTGCACTACAGGCCAAAGATATTCAACAACATGTTATCTTTGCACTACAGGCCAAAGATATTCATCAACAATTCATCTTTGCACTACAGGCCAAAGATATTCATCAACAGTTCATATTTGCACTACAGGCCAAATATATTCATATCTCAAAGAAATATATAATCATTTCAGAATTTATATAAACAATAATTATAACCATGTTGATCAATTCACCTTTGCACTTAAGCTTAAGATATTCAATTATAAATTCAATGGTCATGATCATACCAGTCACAATTCAACTTTGCACTACAGGCCAAAGAGAACCCTAGTCATGATCATACCAATAATCTACCCATCTTTACACTCCAGTGAAAGAGAATTTCAACATCAGGGTTATAAAAATGTTATATATGATGATAAAAATAATATGATCAACATATAGTTTTAATCTCAAGAGTAATATTCGTAACTCATGAATAGTAATCCCCGACACAAAAGATAGAAATCCTACAATAAAATTCATACCAATATTTCGGTATAATGATATTGAAAGAATAACATTACTTAAATTTATAAACAATTTATTTTAATTGTTTACACTTTACTAATTAATGCATTTAATCATCATAAAATGCCAACTCTTATAATTTCATCATCAATAACCAAAACTCTCATCAAAAATCTGCATATACCTCATATAGGATTCTCAAGCCATAAAATCCTATTTTTCCAATTTTCTTTCTTCACAAAACATATTTAATTCATTTACTCATAACTAGACTATTTTCATGAAAAATACCAAATCAGTTCCAAAGATATTTCTTTTCTGGGATTTAGCATAATATAGTCCCATAGTGAACATATATTTTTCTCAGAATTTTTAAAAGTCATTTACTATTTTTCATATGGCCAAAATAGCCGAATATTTAGACATTTATCAAAAATTATACTTTTGTCCAAAAATTCTGAAATTTACAGAGTATACTTCTATCATACACATGTACTCCCAATAAAAATTTCATCAATTTTGGAGTTAACCACAAGGAATTATAAGCGGTTACTTTTAAAATAGTCTTTTCTCATAAAATTCATAACTCTCAATCTATACATCCAAAAATCACCATTTTTGGACACAATCAAGAAAACTCATCAAAATATCATTTCAAATTTTTCCAGAATTTTTGAAGATCAGAAAAATTACGAAACTGAAAATCATAACAACCCTTAAAATCCCTTAATATCCCTTACTATCCCTTACCTCAAAAGAGCAGTACTTCTGATCGGTATAAGGCTGAAGGAAACTTGCACTGATGAATAGAAACTCACAAGTATCTAAATACTCACAAAATATGCACATAATATAGAGAGAGAAAGAGAGAAAGCTTATGTTTCTGGTGTGATTTTCAATTCTAACTTAGCCCTCTATTTATAGGAAAATTTTGGTAGGTTTGACCTGCAACCTGATGGCTTTACCTGCTACTATTCCCACCCACCACATTTGAAATATAATTCAGCACATTTCTTCACCAACCACAAGTGGGGCCCACCAATTCTAGAATTTTCCACCAAAAATGATTTAAAATTGATTTCTGAATCAGCCACCTCTTAAAATTCATAACAAATCATACGTTCATTTTTAACGGTTCAAAATTTGTGGACATATACTCAACTTATATATGTATAACATATCCAAAAATTACCACGATCCAACGGTCGGATTAAAAATTATAACCCCCGCAAAATATCTCAAAAACCCTGATTTTTAATACCTCCATTCCGACAAAAATACTGATAAAAACCTCAACATTAACTCCTTCATTTTTAACCACAAAAATATATCCCTCATTTATATCCACATAATATAAATATTTCCTTATCATATGAATCAATAATTAATTATTCACAAATAATATTACAGAATCACATTTATGACAACCAGGCCGTTCCCAGGAAAGAGGGGGCTTTCCAATAAGAATTTTTCCTTACTGGCGCGCAATTAGTGACCAAACCTCTCCTTAGACAGAACTTTCTAGACATTGCCAATAATGCTATCTAATAATACTATTCAAATAATATGAATTATTGATCTGATAATGGGAAATACTGTGCGGCAACAATTATTGAAACAACAATAATATAAAATTTCAACGTAGCAATTATTGAATCAATAAAATAAAATATTGAACAGTAATTACTGTAACAATTATTGAGTAGTGCCTTCTTACGTAAGAATCAATAATTTCAAAAATACTATGCAATACCGTGTGCTACTGTGCAATAACGCGTATTACTGTATTTTAACCACCGGGTATTCCAACAGTGTTAACGGTAACAACTACGCCGTTATTTGTAAAAATTCAAATTTGTCGTTTTCTTCACCCGACAGTTATTCGTTTTGGGGCCCACAAATAGCTGCGCCGTCGTACGAATATTTCCCGACAGAAAGAATATTTCACGACCAAACGAATATTCCCCGACAACAATGATTATTTTATAACCACTTGCTTATTTTGAAAAAAAAATCATATTTCACTCATAACTTTAAACTTTTATCAATTTAACCATTTACTGAATAGTAATTATAAGAAAAATTGAATACTTTTATTTCATAAAATTCGGGGTCTTACAACAACCCTGTCTTATGATGACACGAGGTTGTATGTCATTAGACATCTTGTATGATAGTAACAAAACACCCTTCCAACGTTGGGTTCGCCTCACCCTATTTTCTTCACCAAATATAACTACTAAATGATGACCACCGTTCTATTCCCTTGTTACCCCCGCTCGACCCAGCTACACTCTTATTACCTGAAAGGAATTGTGAAGCAAAAGGGTGAGCACAACTAGCTCAGTAAAGAATATCATGACTAAAGATAATTCAATTATCAATAGCCTTCATCAACAATAAATCAGAGATTTAGAACATATGGTAAATGATAAAAATTTCAACCATAGTTGCAGCGGAACGAGCAATCCATTAGAAGAGTCAAATAGACTATAAAGTCTATTATCTTCTCCATGTTAAAAATCCACCAACAATATTTTATCCCTGTAACATCAATCAACAGTTCCTTTCCACAATCATATGAATAACTCATAATCATAATTGTGATTCTAAATTTTTCTTCACACCCAGGACGAAGAATATTTTCATCACATGTCTTTACCTGAAACATCAAAGATCATGGTTATACCAAATCACAGTTCCTGTTCATAATCATACTAATAAATCCATCTTTGCACTACGACCAAAGATATTCAACAACAGTTTATCTTTGCACTACGGGCCAAAGATATTCATCAACATACCATCTTTGCACTACAGGCCAAAGATATTCATCTACAATTCATCTTTGCACTACAGGCCAAAGATATTCCTCTACAATTCATCTTTGCACTACAGGCCAAAGATATTCCTCAACAATTCATATTTGCACTACAGGCCAAATATATTCATATCTCAAAGAAATATATAATCATTTCAGAATTTATATACACCATAATTATAACCATGTTAATCAATTCATCTTTACACTTAAGCTAAAGATATTCAATTGTAAATTCAATGGTCATGATCATACCAGTCACAATTCAACTTTGCACTACAGGCCAAAGAGAACCCTAGTCATGATCATACCAATAATCTACCCATCTTTACACTCCAGTGAAAGAGAATTTCAACATCAGGGTTATAAAAATGTTATATATGATGATAAAAATAATATGATCAACATATAGTTTTAATCTCAAGAGTAATATTCGTAACTCATGAATAGTAACTCCGACACAAAAGATAGAAATTCTACAATAAAATTCATACCAATATTTCGGTATAATGATATTGAAAGAATAACATTACTTAAATTTATAAACAATTTATTTTAATTGTTTACACTTTACTAATTAATGCATTTAATCATCATAAAATGCCAACTCTTACAATTTCATCATCAATAACCAAAACCCTCATAAAAAATCTGCATATACCTCATATAGGATTCTAAAGCCATAAAATCCTATTTTTTAATTTTCTTTCTTCACAAAACATATTTAATTCATTTACTCATAACTAGACCATTTTCATGAAAAATACCAAATCAGTTCCAAAAATATTTCTTTTCTGGGATTTAGCATAATATAGTCCCATAGTGAACATATATTTTTCTCAGAATTTTTAAAAGTCATTTACTATTTTTCATATGGCCAAAATAGCCGAATATTTAGACATTTATCAAAAATTGTACTTTTGTCTAAAAATTCTGAAATTTACAGAGTATACTTCTATCATATACATGTACTCCCAATAAAAATTTCATCAATTTTGGAGTTAACCACAAGGAATTATAAGCGGTTACTTTTAAAATAGTCTTTTCCCGTAAAATTCATAACTCTTAATCTATACATCCAAAAATCACCATTTTTGGACACAATCAATAAAACTCATCAAAATATCATTTCAAATTTTTCCAGAATTTTTGAAGATCAGAAAAATTACGAAACTGAAAATCATAACAACCCTTAAAATCCCTTAATATCCCTTACTATCCCTTACTATCCCTTACAATCCCTTACCTCAAAAGAGCAGTACTTCTGATCGGTATAAGGCTGAAGGAAACTTGAACTGATGAATAGCAACTCACCAAGTATCTAAATACTCATAAAATACACTCAATAATCTAGAGAGAGAAAAAGAGAAAGCTTATGTTTCTGGTGTGATTTTCAATTCTAACTTAGCCCTCTATTTATAGGAAAATTTTGGTAGGTTTGACCTGCAACCTGATGGCTTTACCTGCTACTATTCCCACCCACCACATTTGAAATATAATTCAGCACATTTCTTCACCAACCACAAGTGGAGCCCACCAATTCTAGAATTTTCTACCAAAATGATAAACTCCGAAAATTCAACAATTTCTGAACCAGTCATCTCGTAAAATTCATAATAAATCATACGTTCATTTTTAACGGTTCAAAATTTGTGGGCATATACTCAACTTATATATGTATAACATATCCAAAAATTACCACGATCCAACGGTCGGATTAAAAATTATAACCCCCGCAAAATATCTCAAAAACTCTGATTTTTAATACCTCCATTCCGACAAAAATACGGATAAAAATCTCAACATTAACTCCTTCATTTTTAACCACAAAAATATATCCCTCGTTTATATCCACATAAAATAAATATTTCCTTATCATATGAATCAATAATTAATTATTCACAAATAATATTACAGAATCACATTTATGACAACCAGGCCGTTCCCAGGAAAGAGGGGGCTTTCCAATAAGAATTTTTCCTTACTGGCGCGCAATTAAATGACCAAACCTCTCCTTAGACAGAACTTTCTAGACATTGCCAATAATGTTATCTAATAATACTATTCAAATAATATGAATTATTGATCTGATAATGGGAAATACTGTGCAGCAACAATTATTGAACAATAATAATACAAAATTTCAACGTAGCAATTATTGAATCAATAAAATAAAATATTGAACAGTAATTACTGTAACAATTATTGAGTAGTGCCTTCTTACGTAAGAATCAATAATTTCAAAAATACTATACAATACCGTGTGCTACTGTGCAATAACGCGTATTACTGTATTTTAACCACCGGGTATTCCAACAGTGTTAACAGTAACAACTACGCCGTTATTTGTAAAAACTCAAATTTGTCGTTTTCTTCACCCGACAGTTATTCTGTTATGGGGCCCACAAATGGCTGCGCCGTCGTATGAATATTTCCCGACAGAAAGAATATTCCACGACCAAACGAATATTCCCCGACAACAATGATTATTTTATAACCACTTGCTTATTTTGAAAAAAATATCATATTTCACTCATAACTTTAAACTTTTATCAATTTAACCATTTACTGAATAGTAATTATAATAAAAATTGAATACTTTTATTTCATAAAATTCGGGGTCTTACAGGAGCCGCTCTCGCCTGAATTGCATAAAGCCTCTGAACAATCCATCATTCATCATTTGGTCAGTGTTGTTGTTCACCTGAGGATTGTCGCCTTCCTGATGCACATTATCCTGATAATTGATATGTGGAGACTCAATGGTCTCCCGTGCTCCATTGCTATTCTCAACATTCTCAGATGTCATTTTCAGATACTGCCACAAAACAAATATTAGTTGACATGTAACATATCATCTCTATACTCTGACCAACCAATTAAATACCAAATAAATTAGGTAGGTCATACTAGCGAAGGAATTCCCCGTCTCTTCCCTCCTAGTTCTAGTCTCACATCTTAGCCAGTGATAAAATCCCTAAGCTCTGATACCAACTTTGACGCCCCCACAATAGGTATACATCACCTATTCTGAGTCGCCAAATACATGGTATAGAATACAAATACAATCTTTAATATACCACAAGAGAGCTGTGAGTTTCAATACAAATACTGTCTTCTAGACAATATCCACTCTCAGAATAAGTTCTCATTACATTTATTGTCACACTATTTAACAAAATAGTGAGGACTACTAATACTATTATTTGATCCATCACTCCGTTTTCCGACTCGTCCCAGCTATATTCTCATATCCTGAAGAAAACAGTGAAAGAAAGGGTGAGTTCAACTAGCCCAGTAAGAAATATTATGACTAAGATAATGCAAAATAAATTTTCATTAGTCTTCAACAATGTTAAACGGATAAAATACAATAGACATCAAGTTTAACTGCAGCGGATCAAGCAATCCATTAAAAGAGTCAAGTAGAGAATAAAATCTACTATCTTTTATGATCTAAAAGGTTTTTCATGACTTTTATCGCTGGGACTCAGCTTAATAAATAATCCACATCATCCCTGCACTACGGCCAAGGATATTCATTAGTATCACAACCACAAAGTATCCATGCACTACGGGCCAAGGACACTCGTGTATTCATCAATGGTCATGATCATGCCAACAACTGTCCATCAATGCAGTATGGGCCAATGAGGAAATTTACAACATCATTTGTAACATTACGGTCATGATTACACCGAATAATCCCTGTTTATAATCATACCAAGTCCATCTATGCACTACATGCCACAGATGACTTTCAACAAAATATAAATATGAGGATGATGACAATGATATAAGAATTCAATAAAACAAATTCAAGAATTAATTAATCCAGGAACCAATAACGTCCAAATTGTCAACATGATACTGCTTTGTGTAGTAAAATTCAAGAATGCTCAGAAGAATATTTTCATGAAAATATACTGGATGAAGCGCAAATATCAAGGATATTCCACTAATTTCATGGAGTATAGAAGTCAAAACTTTAACCAGCTGAGTATAATAACGAATGGAATAACCAAAGAGTTCACCATGCATGCGGTACTTCGTATAAACAGGTTATTCCAATAGAATAATAAGTAACGGAATCAGGTCAGGCGAAATTCGCACCGACAAGATGTTCCAACAGAATAATAAAGATGGAACTAGGTCCGGCGTAAAACGCACAGACATGATAGTCCAACAGAATAATAATAAAGACGGAACCAAGTCCGGCGTAAAACGCACAGACAGGATATTCCAACAGAATAATAATAAAGGCGGAATAATAGAAGAATGTCACCAAGTATAGGGTAGTCTGCGTATACTGATTATTCCAACAGAATAATAAAGAATAGAATAACAGAAGTTCTCTTCATGAATACAAAAGAAATAATACCCCTTACCGCAAAAGAAACTGAATATAAGAGTAGGAAAGTAGCAAAATACTTTTCTTCTTTCTCTCTATAATTTTCTCTCTCTATAGTTTCAGTAAATTCGTAAGAAATAATGAAGGAATGAGTTTCTATTTATAGGAGAATGGAAGGATACTGTTTAATTCATTGGCTGAAATCATACGCTAGATTTTTCAAAACCAAAATTTTATAATATATATATAATATAACACATGCTACATTAGAAAAATTCTATCACCCATGCATCATTTGTCAAGGTGTTGGCCAATTAAAAGTGAGTAAAACAAAACTATCATATGTCTAGTTGAAAAAAATGGCCTCATTGATAGCATAAGAAATTATTTAGCCAATAAGGTGAAGGCTTTGAAAGAAAATACTACTACCTGCCAACATCACCTACCAGGACCACCACCACCCACATGTTAACATCTAAATATATACTAATATCACCATTAATTCCACCCCCACCCACATAACACACACCACCCACCGTACGCCACTAACATAAATATAATATATAAATATATATAATCACATGCTTGCAGTACATATATATACGAAAAGTTGATATTACTTTCTCTCGATGATTTTGAAAAATGAGAAAGTGGGGGGTCCAAATAATACGCCAAACTTTACAACAAATATTGTGGCAATAATTAAACAAAACTGAGTGACTTCTCACGTAAGCATCCATAATCAATACCGTGTGCTACTGTGCAACTACGCGTATTACTGTACTTTTAACACCGGATGTTTCAACAGTTAACGGTAAAACTTTCGCCGTTATTTTTATAAAGTATTTTTGTCGTTTTATCAGTCCGACAATAATTCTGTCGTGGGGTCCACCATTGATTGTGTCATCGTACGAATATTTCCTGTTAAAATGAATATTCTCCGACCAATCGAATATTATATAACAACTTGCGTACTTTGCAAAATTTATATAAATTACCCACAACTATAACATTATGTCAATTTCACTCCATAATATAAAAAAATAATATTTATAGAAAATTCATCTTTATTCAAAAAGTTGGGGTCTTACAGCTATGATTTCATTTTAATACTATATACTGAATACGAAATAGCAGAAAAAGAACATAATGATTCAAAAAAAGTAACACATAATATCAGGAATGGTAATGGTAAATATGGTAAATTAATATATCACGTTCATATATTGCACATCTACAAGAGGATAATTTCACCTTTTGATCGTAAAGTTGTTAGAATTTATCGGAGTCTTGAAAATTAAAAAAAATGAATTTGGCATCCATAGTTTAATATTGCGGATAAGACTTATTTATAAACGACGTCGTTTTCCAGTTGATCATTTGGCCATATAGCGCTTAGAGCTTAATATATACTGTGGACGGGAGAATTGTAAATGAGTGTTATTTTGGTCATGTGTTCAATCAATAGTATTAAACTGCGAACGGGAGCCCTATTAACCGTTTGATCTACAGATGGACGGTCGCGATCTGTTGTAAGTCTAACCTTAAATTGACAACGTTGTCAATGGATCAGTCACACACACACACACAAACACACAAACATATATATATATATATATATATATATATATATATATATATATATATATATATATAAGGTTCTCTTCTCCAGCGAATCTTAAACAACGAACCGGTTATACCAACGATTTTTTCCGTCGCTATAGAATACAAAACCGACGACATAGCTATGGCGACGATTCGAACTGTATATATATATATATATATATATATATATATATATATATACTGTCCGGATCTTAAGCTCACCCCTTATTCAACTCACCCGAGCTCACCTCCTATTTAGCGACGGACCCGGAGACGGTTCGGTCATACAACCATCGTCTATACTTTTAGCGACGCTATATGTTGTCCGTTGCTAAAAGTATAGACGACGGTTGTATGACCGAATCGTCGCCAGATCCGTCGCTAAAGGGGGGTGAGCTCGGGTGTGTTGGATAAGGGGTGAGCTTAAGATCCGGACTATATAATTATATATATATAGTTCATTTCAAAGGCTCACTCTTTTATTTTACATAACATGCTCACCCCCTGTTGTGACGGACCGGGCGACGGTTTGGTCCGTCGTCGCTATATCAGGGAACCGTCGTCTTTGCCTTTTAGCGACGGACAACATATAGCGATGGAAAACATATAGCATCGGACCGAACCTATAGCGACGGACAAAATCGTCACCCGATCCGTCGCTAAAAGGGGTCTGCAAGGTATGTAGAATCACGGAGCAAGTCCTTGATCCTTTCCGTATATGTGTGTGTGTGTGTGTATATATATATATATATATATATATATATATATATATATATATATATATATATATATATATAAACCTTTCAAATGCTCTTTAAAGTTGTAACTTTTTTCTTCCCAATATGGTAACATGAACTATGTCTAAAATGCATTTATTATATGAAGCAGCAGCTAAAACCCATTTATCAATTATATTGGGGACACTGCGAAATCAATCCATTTGTTTAGGCTTTTAGTTTTAGTTTTTTCTTTTCTTTTTCCCTTATAAATTAAGGGTGGAGATATATTATCAAATATAGTGACCCATTTTCATCATTCTCACAATATCTGATTTGCCTTATAGATCAGTTTCACGATTAGAAGGGATCTTTAACAATATTGTCGAATTACTAGATCAATATAATTGAATGATGATTTGGGCTAATATATGATTACCACCATGGTGCATATATAATTATAAAGTGTAATCCCACATGCACAATGATTTATATTTTTCAATATCATCATTAGGAATAGAAGATTTTTCGTAATTAACTAAATCTCCAACAATGCTAGATTAAACAATTGAGCATTAGAAATTGATGTTAATAGTGTTTGTTACATGTCATGATAGATGTTCATCTAAACACAAATTACTAGTATATGAATTTCGGATTATAAGCAATACAAAATGATCATAATGTGTCATTTCTGTTTGGTAGAAGATATGTGATTATCGCTAATTGTTGTTGTGAGTATTTGATATAAATATAAGATTATTGATCGAGTATTTTTTCTAATATTAATCTTTTACTAATATATTATTGTACTAATTTTAGTTAAATAACTAGATACAAACCCGCGCTTTGCGGCGGAATTATTCATTTTGTTAATAATAAATTTATGCATGCAATTAATAAATTAAAATATAATAAGAAGATGGTAGATTGTTGTGCGATTATCAAATTTTAATAGCATATGTTATATAGTGTTGCATAAAAATTTTGTGAGCAAATACATATCCAAGTATATAATTAATCTGATCACTAAATCCTAGAACATTACGTAACAGTTATGTGTGTGTGTGTGTGTGTGTGTGTGTATATATATATATATATATATATATATATATATATATATATATATATATATATATATATATTAATGTCTTGATAAAAATGTTTATAATGTAACCAATGTGGTTAAAAATGGGTAACTCTTTCATTCTAAAGCATTAACAAATATACTTAGAAAGTGTCATGCACAATGTCATCGAATTGTTATATTGATATGATTGTTATTGGTATATTTTAAGTCTATTACACATTACACAAACCTTACCAAACCTCAAATATCTGACACATGTACTTGATGCATTTTGAAGATCCATGTCTCGTATACGCTTACTTGCACCAGAATTCTAACATCCAAACGAAAGGGAAAACAACGAAACAATGTCTCAGTTTCGGTCCTCAGACATGAAGGGAAAGCACATGTTACATGCGAAAACTGAAAAGCACGAGAATTAATAATTATGTTGGATCTTCATGTCAAATAAACACCATGTCCAAAAACATAGCAGTATAGCATCGTGTCATACATAACACAAAGTTATAGTTAAAGAACGAATACATTGCCTCAATAGTTTTTTTGTCAATTTTTGACAATTGTATAGACACTCACAGTATTACCATAATGCCAAAAAAATATATTAATGATGATGAAAACGATTTACCGGATGCTAGTACTTAACAAATCATGCAAAGCCACAATCTATATAATAGAATGCAATAAATGAAGAAGTCGTAAATATAAACACCGTGGGATATAGTCCCCAAAATGAAGCCATAGCCCCTCCCATTGAATGCACTGTCCCATAATCTAAAGGTTTTCATATAACTCCTTTGCACTTTCAACAGTATTTAGAATTGTAGGGCGCAAAATTTTATTGTGCTAAGCAGGATAAAATCCATGATGCACCTGAAATAATGCAAGAAGCATGACAACAAAAATTTAACTCTGCCAAGAACTGCATACACCAAATTTATTGTCACATTATCATTGAACTATAGGTACCAGGATTATCACATTTAAGCTTCTTCCAGTTTTGATCTTTTTAACAATCGTTGCAATCTTATAAATATTTACGACAGGAAGCTGGACAATAGTGAGATATAAGAATTTAGACATACTTAATAGTTGATTTCAACATTGCCTAAACTATCAACCAAATAAATAATTATCTTTCCGCAAATCTTTTATAGGAAATAGTATTGTCCGAGATAAAAAAAAGTCTCACACTTAGCTAAAAATTCATGTGTTTGTCGGATTGAAGACTAACAGAACATAAAGGAATTTAGCTCCTATATTAAATAAAAACGAAAAGAATTAGTGTAAAACACATACGAAATGGACTTACATAGAATTTCAAATACTGTCATCCAAAAAGTAAAAGACAAACCTATTATACTCTTATTTAAAAGTTTTTCAATGGTTATACATGAATATATATACACAGACAAAAAAATGAATATACATAAACTCTACTCAGTACATGTATTAACAAAATTTCAAGTTGAATGTATAATAAAAACTAAACAATTTTGTAAGGGGTAGTGTTGAGAGTTTGTCGGTTTATTTTTGTCTTTGCAACTGGAATTTGGCTCGATCGAGATAGCTTTGTAAATGTATATCATAGATTTACCTAAAAAGATTCAAATAGATTATAGTAAAAATTTCATGAGATATAATAATAAAATAATCAGGGTTTACACTAATAATGAGCAGCAAAAAGATAATAGCCAGAAACAGTCAAACCTTTTTATATTAAATTGTGAAAAACTTTCTGAAAAACTACATTCTTTGTAGTATTGTATGTTTGTCCATCTTTGTCACAAATTAGTATTTTTACTCCACTCTTGCTTGTAACTCTTGATACTGCTACATACAATTGGTTATGACTAAAAATTGGACGTGACAGATACAGTCTAACATGTGAGAGAAATTGTCACTGGCTCTTATTAATTGTCATGAAAAAGCAAACAACCAAAGGAAATTGTCTTTGTTGGAATTTTAAAGGAAATCTAATGTTTGACGGTGTTAAGACCAAGCGAGGTATGAAAATTTTATGTCCAAAATTACTGACTGAAATTACTTTTGCTTATATCAGATGTTTTCCCAATTGAGTTACTATTAATCTCGTGACATTGCACAAACCAGATCACTGATCTATATTTCGGAGCAACATTACAGGAACCCCAATCTTCAACGTTATCTTGTCGTTTGACATTCCAGAAGATGTAATGCTATTCAAAAATTATAGGGTGTAAATGCCTTCATAGCTGTTTGAGTTTTCATCAACCTTACATAGGACATCTTAGATATGGTACTTCATCACCTGACCATAAATACATCACATATTCGTTCACCTTATTTATAGCATCAAGTGTAGGAGCAAGGATGGCTTGGTCTTGGAAATAAAAGTCATTCTCAAAATTTTTCAATAAATTAGGATATGTGATATCAACAATTGCTGCAAGGGGATTGATCGGATATTTGATAAGAAAATTAGGATAAATAACGGAGAGTAATGATAATAGCTCAGTAATGATAATATCATAAAGTAGTGATTTTAGGAGATAATAATTAAATTAGAAAATATAATATCAAAATAGTTTACATTACCAAAATAGTTTAGATTTGTAGTGATTTAGAGGATTATACATTTAAAATATTAATTTGGGATTAAAAAAAGTAGTGCTTTTAGTAGATAATAATTAATTTAGTAATGATAATATTACAATAGTTAACATTATTAGAACAGTTTAGATGTATAGTGATTTAAGGGATTATAAAATCAAAATAATAATGAAGGATTATAAAGTAATGATTTTAGAAGATAATAATTACGTTATGATAATATAAAAATTGTTTAAATTGAAAAAGTAACGATTTAGTGGATTATAAAATCAACATAGTAACTTATGATTAGTATTATTTGTTATTTTAATTTTATTTTAAATATTTTAAATTGTATAATATTATTTTGTAATATAATTATAAATGATATAATATTATGTTGTAATATAATTAAATTAGTAATGATAATATCTGCACAGTTTAGATAAGTAGTGATTTTATTATATACATGTATTATAATAATATACCATATACGTAGATATAATGTATGGTATAATTATGAATGTTATAATATTAAAAAAATAATTATTTTAGGATATAATAATTATGTTTTAACATAATTAAATTAGTAACAGTTTAGAAAAATAGTGGATTTTAGGGTTTATAAAATAAACATATTAGTGCAGGATTATATATATGTATGATAATGTATGGTATAAGATTATAAATGGTATATAATACTGTAAAATTCTAAAAAATAGATTTATTGGGTTGTCACTGTTAATAATGTTGGAACTTATATATATGCATGGTATAATATTATAAAAAGTATAATATTATAAAATTCAAAAACCAGTGTAATTATGTAACAGTTGACATTACCAAAACAGTTTAGATTTATAGTGACTTAGTAAATTATAAATTCAAAATATTAATTTGGGATTAAAAAAATAGTGATTTTAAGAGATAATAATTAAATTGGAAAGGATAATATCAGAAAAGTTGACATTATCAAAACAGTTTAGATTTGCAGTGATTTAGGGGATTATAAAATAAAAATATTAATTTGGGATTAAAAAAATAGTGATTTTAGGATATAATAATTAAATTAAAAAGGATAATATCAGAACAGTTGATATTACCAGAACAATTTAGATTTGTAGTGATTTAGTGGATTATAAATTCAAAATATTAATCTTTCAAAATTAATATGAAAATATAATGAAAAATCTGAACCTTAATGGTTCATAATATGGAATTATTTAATTGGTATATTAAAATAAATATGAAAATATCGAAATCTTAATTGAGCATAAGCTTACTTTCAAACTGCCCGATTCAATTTCCAATTGGTCTAATTAATTAATATATCATATTTCATAATTTAAGAAGTGGTCAATGAAATGGTAATGAGTTGTCTATCCGAGTTGTTAAAAGAGATTAATTTTTTATTCATTTCGTTCCATATTAAAAGTTCCTATTATTTAGTGAATTCTGTTTGAATCATTTCCTTAAGAACCATGACTTCTTTATTGGAATAAATCAAGTTGTAATAAGTTGATTGAATGTTATATTCCATAAAAATTATAAAAAGTTATCGATTACTTTGTTGATTGAATCCTTCAAGGATTTATTTTTTAAGTAGCATGATTCAATTGGATGAAAAAATGTTGGTCGCGTAATTGGCACAAAAAATAAAATAATAAATATGAAAATGTTTTAAAATGTTGAATTTTAGTACTTCCAATAATTGATGGAGTTGGTTAGAAAATAAGTTTTTAAAAGATTTATTATCTTTCATATATCTAACCAATATTGTTTTCATAAATCTTGGGATGAGTTTTATATTATTTAAGCATTCCATAATTTATTAATTGATTGAGTTTTCCATAAATTGGTTAAGCAAATAAATTTTCATATCTTTAGAATCAATTAGCGTGGTTCAAATAATTGAAAGAATTTTTGGAAGCTAATAGATTGAAGTTTTAAAATGAATATGGAAATAATTTTTAATTACATGGAACTATGAAAGTAATTAATTAATCATAGAATTAATTTATTAGGCACATGAAAAGTAGGTAAAATAAATAAAAGTCTAATATTAAAGGAAATTTACTTTTCAAATAAGTAAAACTAATTTTTCATAAAAGCAAGTTGGCCCTATCGTGTTTAAATTGATCCAATCTGGTTGCTGCCTGAGAGAGTTACCTAATTAATGGATCATAAAATAATGTGGCTGTTGATAATATCCATAAAATAAGGTGATCAATATATAATATCCTAAGTAATTGTCAAGGGTATTTTTGTCAAAGGCAATAAGAAACATTAATTAGGATGGACATGTGTTAAATTTATAGAAGAACATGTGTCAATATATTATGCCATGTACTGTGATTTAGTATATATAATAGATTTGCAGTGATTTAGGGGATTATAAAATAAAAATATTAATTTGGGATTAAAAAAATAGTGATTTTAGGATATAATAATTAAATTAAAAAGGATAATATCAGAACAGTTGATATTACCAGAACAATTTAGATTTGTAGTGATTTAGTGGATTATAAATTCAAAATATTAATCTTTCAAAATTAATATGAAAATATAATGAAAAATCTGAACCTTAATGGTTCATAATATGGAATTATTTAATTGGTATATTAAAATAAATATGAAAATATCGAAATCTTAATTGAGCATAAGCTTACTTTCAAACTGCCCGATTCAATTTCCAATTGGTCTAATTAATTAATATATCATATTTCATAATTTAAGAAGTGGTCAATGAAATGGTAATGAGTTGTCTATCCGAGTTGTTAAAAGAGATTAATTTTTTATTCATTTCGTTCCATATTAAAAGTTCCTATTATTTAGTGAATTCTGTTTGAATCATTTCCTTAAGAACCATGACTTCTTTATTGGAATAAATCAAGTTGTAATAAGTTGATTGAATGTTATATTCCATAAAAATTATAAAAAGTTGTCGATTACTTTGTTGATTGAATCCTTCAAGGATTTATTTTTTAAGTAGCATGATTCAATTGGATGAAAAAATGTCGGTCGCGTAATTGGCACAAAGAATAAAATAATAAATATGAAAATGTTTTAAAATGTTGAATTTTAGTACTTCCAATAATTGATGGAGTTGGTTAGAAAATAAGTTTTTAAAAGATTTATTATCTTTCATATATCTAACCAATATTGTTTTCATAAATCTTGGGATGAGTTTTATATTATTTAAGCATTCCATAATTTATTAATTGATTGAGTTTTCCATAAATTGGTTAAGCAAATAAATTTTCATATCTTTAGAATCAATTAGCGTGGTTCAAATAATTGAAAGAATTTTTGGAAGCTAATAGATTGAAGTTTTAAAATGAATACGGAAATAATTTTTAATTACATGGAACTATGAAAGTAATTAATTAATCATAGAATTAATTTATTAGGCACATGAAAAGTAGGTAAAATAAATAAAAGTCTAATATTAAAGGAAATTTACTTTTCAAATAAGTAAAACTAATTTTTCATAAAAGCAAGTTGGCCCTATCGTGTTTAAATTGATCCAATCTGGTTGCTGCCTGAGAGAGTTACCTAATTAATGGATCATAAAATAATGTGGCTGTTGATAATATCCATAAAATAAGGTGATCAATATATAATATCCTAAGTAATTGTCAAGGGTATTTTTGTCAAAGGCAATAAGAAACATTAATTAGGATGGACATGTGTTAAATTTATAGAAGGACATGTGTCAATATATTGTGCCATGTACTGTGATTTAGTATATATAATAGATTATTATCTTTCATATATCTAACCAATATTGTTTTCATAAATCTTGGGATGAGTTTTATATTATTTAAGCATTCCATAATTTATTAATTGATTGAGTTTTCCATAAATTGGTTAAGCAAATAAATTTTCATATCTTTAGAATCAATTAGCGTGGTTCAAATAATTGAAAGAATTTTTGGAAGCTAATAGATTGAAGTTTTAAAATGAATATGGAAATAATTTTTAATTACATGGAACTATGAAAGTAATTAATTAATCATAGAATTAATTTATTAGGCACATGAAAAGTAGGTAAAATAAATAAAAGTCTAATATTAAAGGAAATTTACTTTTCAAATAAGTAAAACTAATTTTTCATAAAAGCAAGTTGGCCCTATCGTGTTTAAATTGATCCAATCTGGTTGCTGCCTGAGAGAGTTACCTAATTAATGGATCATAAAATAATGTGGCTGTTGATAATATCCATAAAATAAGGTGATCAATATATAATATCCTAAGTAATTGTCAAGGGTATTTTTGTCAAAGGCAATAAGAAACATTAATTAGGATGGACATGTGTTAAATTTATAGAAGAACATGTGTCAATATATTGTGCCATGTACTGTGATTTAGTATATATAATAGATTTGCAGTGATTTAGGGGATTATAAAATAAAAATATTAATTTGGGATTAAAAAAATAGTGATTTTAGGATATAATAATTAAATTAAAAAGGATAATATCAGAACAGTTGATATTACCAGAACAATTTAGATTTGTAGTGATTTAGTGGATTATAAATTCAAAATATTAATCTTTCAAAATTAATATGAAAATATAATGAAAAATCTGAACCTTAATGATTCATAATATGGAATTATTTAATTGGTATATTAAAATAAATATGAAAATATCGAAATCTTAATTGAGCATAAGCTTACTTTCAAACTGCCCGATTCAATTTCCAATTGGTCTAATTAATTAATATATCATATTTCATAATTTAAGAAGTGGTCAATGAAATGGTAATGAGTTGTCTATCCGAGTTGTTAAAAGAGATTAATTTTTTATTCATTTCGTTCCATATTAAAAGTTCCTATTATTTAGTGAATTCTGTTTGAATCATTTCCTTAAGAACCATGACTTCTTTATTGGAATAAATCAAGTTGTAATAAGTTGATTGAATGTTATATTCCATAAAAATTATAAAAAGTTGTCGATTACTTTGTTGATTGAATCCTTCAAGGATTTATTTTTTAAGTAGCATGATTCAATTGGATGAAAAAATGTTGGTCGCGTAATTGGCACAAAGAATAAAATAATAAATATGAAAATGTTTTAAAATGTTGAATTTTAGTACTTCCAATAATTGATGGAGTTGGTTAGAAAATAAGTTTTTAAAAGATTTATTATCTTTCATATATCTAACCAATATTGTTTTCATAAATCTTGGGATGAGTTTTATATTATTTAAGCATTCCATAATTTATTAATTGATTGAGTTTTCCATAAATTGGTTAAGCAAATAAATTTTCATATCTTTAGAATCAATTAGCGTGGTTCAAATAATTGAAAGAATTTTTGGAAGCTAATAGATTGAAGTTTTAAAATGAATACGGAAATAATTTTTAATTACATGGAACTATGAAAGTAATTAATTAATCATAGAATTAATTTATTAGGCACATGAAAAGTAGGTAAAATAAATAAAAGTCTAATATTAAAGGAAATTTACTTTTCAAATAAGTAAAACTAATTTTTCATAAAAGCAAGTTGGCCCTATCGTGTTTAAATTGATCCAATCTGGTTGCTGCCTGAGAGAGTTACCTAATTAATGGATCATAAAATAATGTGGCTGTTGATAATATCCATAAAATAAGGTGATCAATATATAATATCCTAAGTAATTGTCAAGGGTATTTTTGTCAAAGGCAATAAGAAACATTAATTAGGATGGACATGTGTTAAATTTATAGAAGGACATGTGTCAATATATTGTGCCATGTACTGTGATTTAGTATATATAATAGATTATTATCTTTCATATATCTAACCAATATTGTTTTCATAAATCTTGGGATGAGTTTTATATTATTTAAGCATTCCATAATTTATTAATTGATTGAGTTTTCCATAAATTGGTTAAGCAAATAAATTTTCATATCTTTAGAATCAATTAGCGTGGTTCAAATAATTGAAAGAATTTTTGGAAGCTAATAGATTGAAGTTTTAAAATGAATATGGAAATAATTTTTAATTACATGGAACTATGAAAGTAATTAATTAATCATAGAATTAATTTATTAGGCACATGAAAAGTAGGTAAAATAAATAAAAGTCTAATATTAAAGGAAATTTACTTTTCAAATAAGTAAAACTAATTTTTCATAAAAGCAAGTTGGCCCTATCGTGTTTAAATTGATCCAATCTGGTTGCTGCCTGAGAGAGTTACCTAATTAATGGATCATAAAATAATGTGGCTGTTGATAATATCCATAAAATAAGGTGATCAATATATAATATCCTAAGTAATTGTCAAGGGTATTTTTGTCAAAGGCAATAAGAAACATTAATTAGGATGGACATGTGTTAAATTTATAGAAGGACATGTGTCAATATATTGTGCCATGTACTGTGATTTAGTATATATAATAGATTCGTCTATATGATTATTGTCAAATGTAATTAACATACGTCAAAGTAATATTGAACTAATTAATTCCGCTTTACTTAGTAAATTGTATTGCAAATTTTAATACGTTTATAAATAACAATTCATATGATTTATTCAATTATTAAGCACAAATTTTTAAATATGTCTTTAATAATAAATTAAACTTATAACAATAAATAACAAACAACACCACATATTTTGTATGAACAATGAATTATTTTAATTAAACTAAACATGTCGACAAAAAAAGCAAAAAAAAATTAATGTAAATTATGGGACTAATAAGGATATTTATATATGTCTCAATTATTAAACATAAAGGACGTTTTTGTCTAAATAAAAATTTCAAGATTACCACTATGTGGTAATCTCAAATTGCCACCTACTTTGTAGTTATCTGATTACCTATAATCTTGACACTTTACTGGCGATATAACAAATACCGTCTATAAAGATTACGAGTTCACATTACCAAGTATTTAAGATGATCATTTTAGATGACATATAACAAATTGAGAGAATTGTATATTAACTAGCATATATATATACATATATATATATATATATATATATATATATGTATGTATATATATATATATATGTATGTATGTATGTATGTATGTAAAACCCCAAATTTTACGAATAAGATTTAATTTTCTCGAAATAAATTTTTTTTAATATATTATGGTGTGGATTTGATATAATGTTATAGTTGTGGGTAGTATTTATAAATTTTGCAAAGTATGCAAGATGTTATATAATATTCGATTGGTCGAAAAATATTCGTTTTAACAGATAATATTCGTACGACTACACAATCATTGGTGGACCCCAAAATGAAATTATTGTCGAATTAAGAAAACGACAAAAATATTTTTATAAAAATAACGGCGGAAGTTTTACCGTTAAAACTGTTAAGCTACTCGGTAGTAAAAGTACAGTAATACGCGTGGTTGCATAGTAGCACGCGGTATTGATTATTGATATTTACGTGAGAAGTCACTCAGTTTTATTCAATTATTGCTACAGTAGTTGCTGCATAGTATCTCACGTTATTTGATTCAATTATTGTTGATTGTTATATATATATATATATATATATATATATATATATAAGTTTTGTTTTATTAGTATTATTAATGTAATAAAACAGAAAAGCTTTTTATATAAAACAGAATACTTTTATAAAGTTATTCGTTTTATTAGGCTAATAGTAAAATCTTTTTATATAAAACAGAATACTTTTATAAAGTTATCTATTTTATTAGACAATAATTGGAATATATTATATTTTATTATGCATAGTGTTGCATAGTGCCTGCATAGTATTTTGCATAGTAAATTTTTTTTATATAAAACAGAATACTTTTATAAAGTTATTCGTTTTATTAGATTATAAATAAAATATATTATATTTTATTTAAAAGATTTTACTTTAAATATGGACCGTCCGATTAAAAGTAAATCAATCTGGATCGTTCATGAATTAGTTACTATGCAGTCCATTCTTCTATAAATAGAAGCTCATTCCTTCATTATTTCTTACGAATTCACTGAAACTCTAGAGAGAGAAACTATAGAGAGAAAGAAGAAAAGTATTCTCCTAATTCACTACTTCTATATCCAGTTTCTTCTTTATAAGGTAAGGGGTATTATTTCTTTTGTATTCAGGAAGAGAACTTCTGTTATTCCATTATTTATTATTCTGTTGGAATAACATGTATACGCGGACTACCCT
This sequence comes from Panax notoginseng, assembly GCA_016801055.1. Lineage (NCBI taxonomy): Eukaryota > Viridiplantae > Streptophyta > Magnoliopsida > Apiales > Araliaceae > Panax > Panax notoginseng. The sequence continues at coordinate 164,651,616 of CM029012.1, read as the reverse complement.
ATACTTGGTGAAATTTTTTTGTTATTCTATTATTTATTATTCTGTTGGAATATCATGTATGTGCGTCTTGCGCCGGACCTGGTTCCGTCTTTATTATTTTGTTGGAATATCATGTCTGTGCGTTTTATGCTGACTTGGTTCCGTCTTTATTATTCTGTTAGAATATCCTGTCTGTGCGTTTTACGCCGGACCTGGATCCATTATTTATTATTATGTTAGAATAACCTGCCTGTGTGGTCTATCGCATGCCTGGCGAATTCTTTTGTTATTCCATTCTTTATTATACTCAGTTGGTTAAAGTTTTGGCTTTTATACTTCATGAAATTAGTGAAATATCTTTGATATTTGCGCTTCATCCATTATCTTTTCATGAAAAAATTCTTCTGAGTATTCTTGAATTTTACTCCACAAAGCAGTATCATGTTGACAATTTGGACGTTATTGGTTCCTGGATAAATTAATTCTTGAACTTGTTTTATTAAATTCTTATATCATTATCATCAACCTCATGTTTATATTTTGTTGAAAGTCATCTGTGGCATGTAGTGCATAGATGGACTTGGTATGATTATGACCAGGGATTATTCGGTATAATCATGACCGTAATGTTATAAATAATATGAAAAAAGTTCTCATTAGCCCTTAATGCATTGATGGACAATTTTTGGTATGATTATGGTTATGGATTCTCTTCGGCCAAGGGTGCAAAAATAAATTGTTTTATGGCATGATCAGGACCGTTGATGAAAACACGATTATCTTTGGCCTGTAGTGCATGAATAATTCGTGGTTATGATACTAAAGAATATCTTTGGCCTGCAGTGCAGGGATAATTTAATAATGTGGATTATTTATTGAGCTGAGTCTCCGCGATAAAAGTGATGAAAAATCTTTTAAATCATAGAAGATAGTAGATTTTATTCTCTACTTGACTCTTTTAATAGATTATTTGTTCCGCTGCCGTTAAACTTGATGTTTGTTATATTGTGTCAGTTTAACACTGTTGAAGGCTAACAATAATTTATTCTGCATTATCTTAGTCATAATATTTTTTACTGGGCTAGTTGAGCTCACCCTTTTGCTTTTATTGTTCTCTTCAGGAAAAGAGAACGTAGCTGGGGCTAGTCGGGGAACAGAGTGATGGTCCTAGATGGTGCATTAGTTGTCTTCACTATTTTGTGAAATAGTATAATAATAAATGTAATGAGGACTCTATTGAGTGTGAATATTATCTAGATGACAATATTTGTATTAAAACTCACAGCATATATTTTGTCGTATTTTACACGACTGTTGAATTTATGATGTTTTGAATGATGACTAATTTAAGTATATTAGACATGCGCATGGTTCATGGTTTGTTATAATATTATTATTAATATGCATGTGTTATGGTTATTACATGAACACTTGTTGATTTCATTCCGTTGAAAATTAAGGAAGATTTGATTTGGAGTTTATTAAGGAAGATTTGATTTGGAGTTTATTAAGGATGATTTGAATTTGAGTTTATTAAGGAATATTGGTATTTATAATTTTTAATGCTATCAAATATTATTAGATGGGTTTATATATGTTATTCCAGCTGGCTCAAATTTCCTTCATCTATTATACAGAGTATTTCGTGGGTGCTATAATTTATTTAAGGATATACTCTTGCTTAGTGGGACCTATAACTGTTAGTGGTACTTTGTATTCTAATTGAGAAAGGAGTCTTACTGAAGTTGTTTAGAGTTGGTGGGTCTCATCTTATCTTATCTCCTTGTTCCTTTATTTAAGGTGTTTTGGTTTGACTTGAAAACATATCATTGATTTACCAAATCTGTTGGACTCTTTAATTGCTAATATCACGGGGTATACCAACTTTGATATGAGTTTCCTAGTCTATCTTATGTTCATAACCGTTGGTCAATATTAGTAGCTAATATTATGGGATTTAAATCATCTGATTTCTTGCTATGAGATTTAAATCATCTGATTTATTGCTAACAATTATTTTATAGCCGTTGGGTCTCTCTTTATATATAGTCTTATCTCACGGCTAAGCAGGATGGAGACAAGAAGCTAATTCACGTTGCTATACAGAGAAGAATCCTATTGAGAGCTTTCATTATTTTTTTCCAGCTATTCATTGTACTGTCTATAATTCTTTGTGGCTGGAAAATAAGAAGTCTATTGTAATTTCTTATATCATATTCAAAGTTCAAAGGTTGTTTGGCTTGATCGATCCAGTAGTGGATAGGGTCTGTTCAAATAGAGCTTTTAAGGTTGCAAAGGTGCAAAGGTCTCAGTGGTGAGAAAGGTTGCAGAGGTGCAAAGGGGGCAGAGGTGTCCATCAGTAGAAGGCTTCTTTGAAACAGGGAGTTCTTTTTATTGTATTTAATTGAAAATTAAGTTTAATAAAAAGAGTCTCCAATCCTAGTTGGGATTGGACGTGGATTAGGCCACTAGATTAGAGGATAGGGGCTGAACCACCTAAAAATCTTGGTGTAATTTTTACTTCTGTTTATCTCTTTAATTGTCATTCACATTTTGTACTTTTTGTTATTCACGCCACTAATCCAGACACTAAAGCAGACAGGTCTAGCTGTCTGATAATAAGAAACGAAGAACATAAACTAAAGCAGACACTAAAACAGACAGGCGTAGCTGTCTGAATTATACCTGTTGTAGAAAATTTCAAAAAGTTTTCATCGTTTTTCACTTTTACCTTAAACACCTATTCACCCCCCTCTAGGTGTGCACATACATGGAAGATCCTATGGCACACCTAAACTTTCAAGAAGGTCAGTCCATAAGTAGGCCACCGCTGTTGTTTGGAAGTGAGAACTTCAACTTTTAGAAGTTCAGAATGAAGATCTTTCTGAACCGTGACCCATGGGAATGGTGGGTAGTCGAAAATGGACTAGTCATTCCGCGACATGATGATGGCAAACCAAATAATCTCATGGAAATGGACTCAAATGAATTGTATATGGTATCTTATAATTTCAAGGCCATGAATACTATAAGACCCCAACTTTTATAAATAAAGATGAATTTTCTATAAATATCATTTTTAAATATTATGGAGTTAATTTGATATAATGTTATAGTTGTGGGTAATATTTATAAATTTTACAAAGTACGCAAGTTGTTATATAATATTCGATTGGTCGGGGAATATTCGTTTTAACAGGAAATATTCGTACAACGGCACAATCATTGGTGGACCCCACAATGGAATTATTGTCGGATTGAGAAAATGACAAAAATATTTTATTAAAAATAACGGCAGAAGTTTTACCATTAATACTGTTAAACTACTCGGTAGTAAAATTATAGTAATACGTGTGGTTGCATAGTAACACACGGTATTGATTATTAATGCTTATGTGAGAAGTCACTCAGTCTGATTCAATTATTGTCAGTTACTAATATGAATTATTTAGCGATAATAAAGTTTTGTTTTATTCATATTATTAACGTAATAAAACAGAAATATCTTTTTATATAAAACAGAATACTTTATTAAAGTTATTCTATAAATAGAATATATTATATTTTATTTAAAAAAAATTTCTTTAAATATGGACCGTCAGATTAAAGTAATCAATCTGGACCGTTCATGGATTAGTTACTATGTATTTTATTTTTCTATAAATAGCAGCTCATTCCTTCATTATTTCTTACGAATTCACTGAACTCTAGAGAGAGAAACTATAGAGAGAAACTATAGAGAGGGAGAAGAAAAGTATTCTGCTACTTAACTACTTCCTTATTTCAGTTTTTTCTTTAAAATGGTAAGGGGTGTTATTCTTTCTTATTCATGAAGAGAACTGTTGTTGTTCCATTTCTTATTATTCTGTTGGAAAAACCTGTATACGTGGTCTACCCTATACTTCGTGACATTCTTCTGTTATTCTGTTGGAACATCATTTCTGTGTGTTTTACACCGGACCTGGTTCCGTCTTTATTATTATTCTGTTGGAACATCCTGTCTGTGTGTTTTACACCGGACCTGGTTCCGTTTTTATTATTATTCTGTTGGAACATCCTGTCTGTGTGTTTTACACCGGTCCTGGTTCCGTCTTTATTATTATTCTGTTGAAACATCATGTCTGTGTGTTTTACACCGGACCTGGTTCCGTCTTTATTATTATTCTGTTGAAATACCCTGTCTGTATGTTTTACGCCGGACCTGGTTCCATTATTTATAATTCTGTTGGAATAGCCTGTCTGTGCGGTCTATCGCATGCATGGTGATTTTTTTTGTTATTCCATTCTTTATTATACTCAGTTGGTTAAGTTTTGACTTCTATACTCCATGAAATTTGTATAATATCCTTGATAATTGTGTTTCATCCAGTATCTTTTCATGAAAATATTCTTCTAAGCATTCTTGAATTTTACTCCACAAAGCAGTATCATGTTGACAATTTGGACGTTGTTAATTCTTGGATAAATTAATTCTTGAACTTGTTTTATTGAATTCTTATATCATTATCATCATCCTCATGTTTATAAAATGTTAAAAGTCATCTGTGGTCTGTAGTGCATAGATGGACTTGGTATGATTATGACCAGAGATTATTCGGTAAAATCATGACCGTAATGTTACAAATGATGTGATAAATGTAAGACCCCTACTTATTAATGAATAAAATCAAATTTTCTCTAATTATTATTGTGAATAATAAGGTGTTAATTTGATATAATATTTTGGTTATGGGTAAAATGTGCAAATTTTGCAAAATAAACAAGTGGTTATAAAATATTCATTTTGTCGGGGAATATTCGTTTGGTCGTGGAATATTCTTTCTATCGGGAAATATTCGTACGACGGCGCAGCTATTTGTGGGCCCCATAACGAAAAATAATTGGATGAAGATAACGACAAAAAATGAGTTTTTATAAATAACAGCGTAGTTGTTACCGTTAACACTGTTGAAATTCCCGGTGGTTAAAATACAGTAATACGCGTGGTTGCACAGTAGCACGCGAATTGCACAGTATTTTTGAATTATTGATTCTTACGAAGGAAGGCACTACTTAATAATTGTTACAGTAGTTACTGTTCAATATTTTATTTTATTGATTCCATAATTGCTGCATTGATATTTTATATTATTGTTATTTCAATAATTGTCACTGCATAGTATTTTCTATTATCAGATCAATAATTCATACTATTTGAATAATATTATTAGATAGCATTATTGGCAATGTCTAAAAAGTTCTGTCTAAGGAGAGGTTTGGTCACCTAATTGCGCGCCAGTAAGGAGAAATCCTTATTGGAAAGCCCCATCTTTCCTGGGAACGACCTGGTTGTCATAAATGTGATTCTGTAATATTATTTGTGAATAATTAATTATTGATTCATATGATAAGGAAATATTTATTTTATGTAGATATAAATGAGGGATATATTTTTGTGGTTAAAAATAAAGGAGTTAATGTTGAGATTTTTATTAGTATTTTTGTCGGAATGGAGGTATTAAAAATCAGAGTTTTTGAGATATTTTGTGGGGGTTATAATTTTTAATCCGACCGTTGGATCGTGGTAATTTTGGATATGTTATACATATATAAGTTAAATATATGTACACAAATTTTGAACCGTTAAAAATGAACGTATGATTTATGATGAATTTTACGAAATGACTGGTTCAGAAATTGTTGAATTTTCGGAGTTTATTATTTTGGTGGAAAATTTTAGAATTGGTGGGCCCCACTCTTGGTTGGTAAAGAAATGTGCTGAGATTTTTATTCAAATGTGGTAGGCTTGAATAGTAGCAGGTAAAGCCATCAGGTTGCAGGTTAAGTCTGCTTCGGCGTGCTAACATTTTCCTATAAATAGAGGGCTAAGTTAGAATTGAAAATCACACCAGAAACAAATTTTCTCTCTTTCTCTCTCTAGATTATTGAGTGTATTTTGTGAGTATTTAGATACTTTGAGAGTTTCTATTCATCAGAGCAAGTTTTCTTCAGCCTTATACCGATATTCCGACCAGAAGTGCTGATATTTTGAGGTAAGGGATATTATCTTTTTCTTAAATAATATTTTCTTTAATATCATTATGCTGAAATATTGATATGAACTTTTTATCAAATTTGGAACTATTCACGTATACGGCACTATTCACAAATACGACACTATTCACCGAAAAATAAAATTTTCTCTTTTTGTCCAAGATATCTATTATGGTTACTATCTTTGATTGTATCCATGTTTTGATCTTTATTTTTGAATTCTGTTTCGCAATTGATTATTATGAAGTATTATTGATCTTGGATAAAGTGTTATACGAATCTCTACTATTTGTCCTCCTGTCTCACCGGATTCATTTTCTTTAAGATATTTTTCATCATCCTCAGTCCTAAATGATGATATTACTGAATATCTTTGGCCTGTATTGCAAAAATATATGATTACCTGATGAATATCTTTGGCCTGTAGTGCAAAGATGAACAGGTGTTGAGATAAACATGACCGACTGGTGATACAAATGAATATCTTTGGCATGTAGTGCAAAGATGAATATTTGGTTAAAGATGATTATTAATTGATGTTATAGGGATAAAATATTGATGATGGACTTTTAAATCTTAGAAGATAGTAGAATTCATTCTCTACTTGACTCTTCTAATGGTTTGCTATTTTCGCTGCAGTTGTTGATCTAAAACTTGTTGTCGATTATATTCTATCAGATTTTTCCCTGATGAATACTAATGATAATTTGTTGTATATTATCTTAGTCATAATATTCTTTACTGGGCTAGTTGAGCTCACCCTTTTCCTTTTCGTTCCATTTTTCTTCTCAGGAGGTGAGAACATAGCAGGATCTAGTCGGGGTATGGAGTGATGGTTCTAGAAAGATGTTTTAGCAGTCCTAACTATTTCTGTAAAATAGTATTTGAATAATTGTAATGAGGACTTATTTGAGTGTGGATATTGTCTAGAAGACAATATTTGTATTTAAACTCACAGTATGTGTTGTCGTATTTTGCACGACAATTATATTATTGAAGTTGTAGTTTATTTTTTTGTACCATGTATTTGGCGACTCAGAATGGGTGTTGTATACCTATTTTGGGGGTGTCACAGTTGGTATCAAAGCTTAGGGATATGATCCCTGGCTGAGATGTGAGACAAGAACTAGGAGGGGAGAGACGGGGAATTCCTTCGCTAGTATGACCTGACTAAATTTATTTGGTGTTTATTTGGTCGGTCAGAGTATAGGGATAATATATGACATGACTATTAACCCTTATTTTATGACAGTATTTAAGAATGGCCGCTGAGAACGTTAATAATGGAGTAAATCAGACCGTGGAGAACGTGCAACAGGAAGACAATATTCCTCCTGTAAACAACGTTACCGAGCAAACGATGAATGATGGAATGTTTAGGAGCTTTTTGCAGTTCATGCAAAATCAGACGAAGGAGACTCGTGTGCAGAATACGGGTGGAAATGATAACAATGCGCGTTTGTCATAGCCAAGCAGTTCAAAGAATTGGGACCACCAGAATTTAAGGGAAAGTCGGATCCGATCATGGCGGAAACGTGGGTCAAGCAAATTACCAAGATATTCGATGTCTTGGGATGCACGGAGGAACAGAAGGTTCCATTTGCCACCTTTGTGAGGCAGACTACTGGTGGGAGTCTGTGAAGCGTACCCAGCCTGACGCACTCAACATGTCCTGGGAAATATTTCAGAAACTGTTCAATGACAAGTACTTTCCTAAAAGTATTCGTCATATGAAGGAGATGGAGTTTATCAGACTGGAACAAAACAACATGACGATGTCCCTGTATGAGGCAAAGTTTACAGAGTTATCCAGGTTTGCACCTCATTTGGTCGAAAATGAGGAACGAATGACAATGATGTTTCTAAGAGGTCTAAAACCCGAGATTCGGCAATATCTTATCTCTCATAAATTTTCTTTATATTCAGATGTTGTAAACAGTGCTCAATTATTTGAGCGAGATAATGAGTATGTGCAACCGAGGGACCACAACCAGGGTCATACCGGTGACAGCAGTCATCAGAACGATGATAACCAACGAGGAGGGAAAAATACGAACAAATGCGGTAACCACTTGGGTGGTCATCGTGGCCATGATAATAGGAGAGGTGAGTCAAGTGGAAATTTCAGAAAGAGGAGATTCAACAATGACGGAAAGACATCAGAAGCTACACCAGCACCAACAACAAATTCTAGGGGAGGAGAACGACCGCCAGTTAGATGTTACAAATGCAGAAAAGAGGGACATATCAGCCCAAACTGTCCACAAAAATCTAAGGTATGTTACAACTGTGGAAAGGAAGGCCACATAGCTCGGGATTGTTTTGTAGCAAAACCAAGTTCAACGGGGATGGTGACTCCAAGGGCTGTCCCGGATAAGTCGAAATCAGTGGTTCCTGGAAGAGCGTTTGTCGTGACTGGCCAAAACATGAGGAACCCGAACAAGGTGATCATGGGTAAGCTAATCATAAACTCTTTCGAAGTTTATACCTTATTAGATACCGATTATACCCATTCTTTTATCTCTCCTGCTTGTGCTCAACGTTTAAACTTGACTCCGGAGAAATTGGACTTTGACTTATCTGTTGAAACTCCGTTGGGTGAAACTTTCGTTACATCTACAGTTTATAAATCTTGCATGATCCAAGTTGGCACTATCGCATTACCTGTTGATCTTATCTCTTTAAAGATACTTGCTTTTGATGTGATTTTAGGAATTGATTGGTTAACCACTCATCATGCTAAAATTGATTGTTTTCGTAAGTTTGTTAGTTTTCATATTCCTAACCAACCTGTCATACGAATTCAAACTACTAAACCACTAAAATCAGTCACTGTCATATCAAGCCACAAAGCTATTCGTTTATTGAAAAATAGATGTTAAGCTTTCTTAGCCCATGTTATGGATTTGAACAAAGACAAGTCAGATTTGAATAATATTTCTATTGTTAGAGAATTTTCCGATGTATTTCTTGAAGAACTTCCTGGTCTACCCCCATTACGTGAAGTTGAATTTTTTATTGACCTTGAACCCGGTACAAAGCCCATTTCTAAAACCCCATATCGAATGGCTCCTATTAAACTTCAAGAGTTAAAGGTCCAACTACAGGAGTTGTTGGACATCGGTTTTATTCGTCCTATTACATCTCCTTGGGGTGCTCCAGTTTTATTCGTAAAGAAGAAAGACGGGAGTATGCGACTTTGTATCGACTACCGAGAATTGAATCATGTCACTATCAAGAATAGGTATCCGCTACCTCGCATTGATGACCTGTTTGACCAGTTACAAGGAGCACAATTCTTTTCAAAGATCGATATTCGTTCTGGATATCATCAGCTGAAGATTAAAACTGAGGATATTCCAAAGACTGCTTTCAGAACTCGGTACGGGCATTATGAATTCTTAGTCATGTCTTTTGGATTGACTAATGCTCCTGCTGCCTTCATGGATATGATGAACCGTGTATTCAAAGAATATTTAGATCAGTTCGTTGTTGTCTTTATTGATGACATTCTCATCTATTCCAAAAGCCGTGAAGATCATGAGCGCCATTTGAAGCTGGTACTGCAAAGGCTTCGTGAAAACAAGTTATATGCCAAATTGAAGAAATTCGAGTTCTGGCTTGAGGAAGTAGCATTCCTTGGGCACGTGGTGTTAAAACATGGAGTATCTGTCGACCTGGCGAAGATTGAAGCCATACAAAGTTGGGAGCAACCGAAGTCGGTGACCGAAGTACGTAGCATTCTGGGCTTAGCTGGGTATTATCGGAGATTCGTGAAAGGATTTTCTAGAATCGCTACTCCGTTAACTCAGCTGACTCGGAAGGATACAAAATTCGGTTGGAGCGAGGATTGTGAGAAGAGTTTTCAAGAACTCAAGAGGAGACTCATTTTGGCACCTGTTCTGACAATATCATCTGGTTCGGATGGATTTGTTATCTACAGCGATGCTTCAGGCAAAGGGTTGGGATGTGTTCTTATACAACATGGGAAAGTCACAGCCTATGCCTCGCGACAACTCAAAGAATATGAGAGGAATTATCATACTCATGATTTGGAGTTGGCAGTAGTCGTTTTTGCGTTGAAGATTTGGAGACACTACCTGTATGGGGAGAAAGTGGAGATCTATACGGATCATAAAAGCCTCAAATATTTCTTCACCCAAAAGGAACTCAACATGTGGCAACGACGTTGGCTTGAGCTGTTGAAAGATTACGATCATACCATCCAATATCATCCTGGAAAAGCGAACGTAGTAGCTGACGCATTGAGTAGAAGATCATACGCGAGTACGAGTGCAATGGTGTTAACACAAAGGCCCATTTTGTATGATTTGCAAATGATGGAAATAGAGATGAAGGCTCCAAGTACCCACATGATGATATCAAATATACGAGTAGAACCGACTTTAATTGATAAAGTTAAAGCCGCTCAAGCTACGGACATAGAGCTGATGCGTATGAAGAAGAAAGTGCAAGAAGGTGCTATTCCAGAAGCAAGAATCGATGAAGAAGGAATACTTCGAGTCAACTCCAGACTTTGTGTTCCTAACGATTTTGACTTGAAGCATAGAATAATGATGGAGGCACACAACACACCGTTTATAATCCATCCTGAGAGTACCAAAATGTATCACGATCTTCGACATATATTTTCGTGGAGCAATATAAAAAGAGAGATCGCGGAGTTTATCTCGAGGTGTTTAACTTGTCAACGTGTAAAAGCGGAGCATCAAGTACCAAAGGGTCTATTGTAACCACTTAAGATTCCGAAATGGAAGTGGGAACACATTACTATAGGTTTTGTTACGGGTCTTCCCAAGGTTTCTCAAGGCATAGATGTAATTTGGGCATTGTTGATAGATTAACCAAGTCTACCCATTTCTTGCCTATACGTGAGACTTATTCCCTTGAACGTCTTGCTAGTATGTACGTGAATGAGATTGTGAGATTGCATGGCATGCCAGTATCCATAGTTTCGGATCGTGACCCAAGATTCACTTCACGATTTTGGGTTAGCTTGCAGAAATCTATGGGCACGGATTTACGATTCAGTTCGGCATACCATCCTCAAACGGACGGACAATCAGAGAGGACTATTCAAACTCTTGAAGATCTATTAAGACTCTGTGTCATAGATCTCAAAGGGAGTTGGGATAAGTACCTACCATTGGTGGAATTCTCCTACAACAACAGTTATCATGCGAGCATAGGTGTGGCTCCATTCGAAGCGTTGTATAGAAGAAAATGTCATTCTCCAGTATGCTGGGACGAGGTGGGTGAAGCAACATTGTTGGGGCCAGAGTTGGTACGCATGACTACAGAGAAGATCCAAACGATTCGACAACGTATACAAACGGCACAGGATCGACAAAAGAGTTATGCGGATCTTCATCGGAAGGACGTGAAATTTAATATTGGGGGTCATGTATTGTTACGTGTTGCACCATGGAAGGGAGTTACAAGATTTGGGAAGAGAGGAAAGCTTAATCCAAGATTTGTTGGCCCATTTGAGATTCTTGAGCGAATAGGAAATGTGGCCTATAGACTCGCATTACCTCCAAGTATGTCTCGTGTTCATAATATTTTTCACATATCTATGCTTCGTAAATATGTTAAAGACCCGAACCACATTATTGAGTTAGAACCAGACGAGATAGCCGAAGATTTAACGTACGAGGAGGTACCTGTTAAGATCTTGGATAGGAAAGAGCATGTCTTACGCACGAAGGTTATACCACAAGTTAAGATTTTGTGGAGAAACCATGCTATTAAAGAAATGACCTGGGAGTTAGAATCAGAAATAAAAGCGAGGTATCCCCACATTTTCGAAACACCAGGTACGTACGTCAATTTCGAGGACGAAATTTCATAAGGAGGGGAGGTTATAAGACCCCAACTTATTAATGAATAAAATCAAATTTTCTCTAATTATTATTGTGAATAATAAGGTGTTAATTTGATATAATATTTTGGTTATGGGTGAAATGTGCAAATTTTGCAAAATAAACAAGTGGTTATAAAATATTCATTTTGTCGGGGAATATTCGTTTGGTCGTGGAATATTCTTTCTGTCGGGAAATATTCGTACGACGGCGCAACTATTTGTGGGCCCCATAACGGAAAACGATTAGATGAAGATAACGACAAAAAATGAGTTTTTATAAATAACGGCGTAGTTGTTACCGTTCACACTGTTAGAATACCCGGTGGTTAAAATATAATAATACGCGTGGTTGCACAGTAGCACACGAATTGCACAGTATTTTTGAATTATTGATTCTTACGAAGGAAGGCACTACTCAATAATTGTTACAGTAGTTACTGTTCAATATTTTATTTTATTGATTCCATAATTGCAGCATTGATATTTTATATTATTGTTGTTTCAATAATTGTCACTGCATAGTATTTTCTATTATCAGATCAATAATTCATATTATTTGAATAATATTATTAGATAACATTATTGGCAATGTCTAGAAAGTTCTGTCTAAGGAGAGGTTTGGTCACCTAATTGCGCGCCAGTAAGGAGAAATCCTTATTGGAAAGCTCCCTCTTTCCTGAGAACGGCCTGGTTGTCATAAATGTGATTCTGTAATATTATTTGTGAATAATTAATTATTGATTCATATGATAAGGAAATATTTATTTTATATGGTTAAAAATGAAGGAGTTAATGTTGAGGTTTTTATCAATATTTTTGTCGGAATGGAGGTATTAAAAATCAGGGTTTTTGAGATATTTTGTGGGGGTTATAATTTTTAATCCGACAGTTGGATCGTGGTAATTTTGGATATGTTATACATATATAAGTTAAGTATATGTACACAAATTTTGAACCGTTAAAAATGAACGTATGATTTATTATGAATTTTACGAGATGACTGGTTCAGAAATTGTTGAATTTTCGGAGTTTATTATTTTGGTGAAAAATTCTAGAATTGGTGGGCTCCACTCTTGGTTGGTGAAGAAATGTGCTGAGATTTTTATTCAAATGTGGTAGGCTTGAATAGTAACAGGTAAAGCCATCAGGTTGCAGGTTAAGTCTGCTTCGGCGTGCTAACATTTTCCTATAAATAGAGGGCTAAGTTAGAATTAAAAATCACACCAGAAACAAGTTTTTTCTCTTTCTCTCTCTAGATTATTGAGTGTATTTTGTGAGTATTTAGATATTTTGAGAGTTTCTATTCATCAGAGCAAGTTTTCTTCAGCCTTATACCGATATTCCGACCAGAAGTACTGATATTTTGAGGTAAGGGATATTATCTTCTTCTTAAATGATATTTTCTTCAATATCATTATGTCGAAATATTGATATGAACTTTTTATCAAATTTAGAACTTTTTGTGTCGGGGTTACTATTCACGTATACGTTACTATTCACGTATACGGCACTATTCACGAATACGGCACTATTCACCGAAAAATAAAATTTTCTCTTTTTGTCCAAGATATCTATTATGGTTACTATCTTTGATTGCATCCATGTTTTGATCTTTATTTTTGAATTCTGCTTCACAATTGATTATGATGAAGTATTATTGATCTTGGATAAACTGTTATACGAATCTCTACTATTTGTCCTCCTGTCTCACTGAATTCATTTTTTTAAAGATAATTTTCATCATCCTCAGTCCTAAATGATTATATTACTGAATATCTTTGGCCTGTATTGCAAAAATGTATGATTACCTGATGAATATCTTTGGCCTGTAGTGCGAAGATGAACAGGTGTTGAGATGACATGACCGACTGGTGATACAAATGAATATCTTTGGCATGTAGTGCAAAGATGAATATTTGGTTAAAGATGATTATTAATTGATGTTATAGGGATAAAATATTGATGATGGACTTTTAAATCTTAGAAGATAGTAGAATTCATTCTCTACTTGACTCTTCTAATGGTTTGCTGTTTCCGCTGCAGTTGTTGATCTAAAACTTGTTGTCGATTATATTCTATCAGATTTTTTGCTGTTGAATACTAATGATAATTTGTTGTATATTATCTTAGTCATAATATTCTTTACTGGGCTAGTTGAGCTCACCCTTTTCCTTTTCGTTCCATTTTTCTTCTCAGGAGGTGAGAACATAGCAGGATCTAGTCGGGGTATGGAGTGATAGTTCTAGAAAGATGTTTTAGCAGTCCTCACTATTTCTGTAAAATAGTGTTTGAATAATTGTAATGAGGACTTATTTGAGTGTGGATATTGTCTAGAAGACAATATTTGTATTTAAACTCACAGTATATATGTTGTCGTATTTTGCACGACAATTGTATTATTGAAGTTGTAGTTTATTTTTTTGTACCATGTATTTGGCGACTCAGAATGGGTGTTGTATACCTATTTTGGGGGCGTCACAGTAAAAGTCCTCATTGGCCCGTAGTGCATTGATGGACAGTTGTTGGCATGATTATGACCATTAATGAATATACGAATATCCTTGGCCGTAGTGCAGGGGTGATTCGATGATGTGGATTATTTTATTAAGCTGAGTCACAGCGATGACAGTGTTGAAAAACCTTTTAAATCATAGAAGATAATAGATTTTATTTTCTACTTGACTCTTTTAATGGATTGCTTGTTCCGCTGCAGTTAAACTTGATGTTCGTTATATTTTATCAGTTTAACACTGTTTAAGGCTAATGATAATTTATTCTGTATTATCTTTGTCATAATATTTTTTACTGGGCTAGTTGAGCTCACCCTTTCTTTCACTGTTCTCTTCAGGAAATGAGAATATAGCTGGGACGAGTCGGGGAACGGAGTGATGGACCAGATGATAGTATTAGTAGTCCTCACTATTCTATGTAATAGTGTGATAATAATTATAATGAGGACTCCTTTTGAGTATGAATACTCTCCAGAAGACAATATTTGTATTCAAACTCACAGTTTATGTTTTGTCGTATTGTACACGACAGTTGTATTAGTAAGTTGTATTTGTATTCTGAACCATGTATCTGACGACCCAAGATGGGTGATGTATACCTAATTTTGGGGGCTTCACAAATACACTTTTAAGTGGCATGGTTCAGTCAGAGATAGATAAAGTATCATCTTGTACTACGGCTAAGGAAATTTGGGACACAGTCATCATGAGCCATGAAGGTACTACTAAAGTGAAGGAGGTCAAGCTGAGCATGTTAATGCACGAATATGAACTATTCAAATTGGAGAAAAATGAATCAATTAGAGATGCCCAAGCAAGATTTCTTACTCTAATGAATTCTCTAAGCATGCTCGGACGAAAGATTGATCAAAAGGAAATCAACCGAAAGCTTCTCAAAGTCATGCCAAAGCGATTCGCTCCAAAGGTTACTACACTTCAAGACTCGGTCACAATTAGCACAATAGAAACTCTTACCTTATTTGGAGAACTTGAAGAGTTTGAAAACTAATTAAAATTATACGATGAGGAAGATGAGGCACCTAAGAAGAAGACCTTGGCTCTACAAGCTGAAAGCTACATAGAAGGCAATAATGAAGATTTTGAT
Source organism: Panax notoginseng (assembly GCA_016801055.1). Lineage (NCBI taxonomy): Eukaryota > Viridiplantae > Streptophyta > Magnoliopsida > Apiales > Araliaceae > Panax > Panax notoginseng. The sequence continues at coordinate 164,636,105 of CM029012.1, read as the reverse complement.
GAAGAAATTGAAATGCTCTCAAGAAAACTCGATAGATTACTTCAAATAAAGAAACAAAGGAAGAATCAAGAAGGCATCTCAACTCCAAGGAGCAAGTCCAAAACAGAACAAGATGAAGAAATTGGCCAATTATGTTTCGTGGGACTAGAAGACGATGATCAACTTGAGGTAACGAATTTTCATGAAAATTTTGAAATATCTACATCTGATTATCTTGCTTTACAAAATGAAAATCAAAGGCTTAAAAAGAAAACTTCTTATTTTAAGAACTGCATAAATGAGCTAATGAATGAAGTTGAGTCACTTATTGAAGAAAGAAAAGAAAATGAATATCTTAAAAATGAAAATCAAAGTTTAAAAGAAAAATTGAAAATGAGAGATGTATGCATAGATGCTTTTAATGATGGAAAAATTATGAATATGCAACATGATGATAATGTAATAAATGCAGAAATAGCATCTTTAAAAAATGATCTTGCTAAATTTGTGCAAGGAGAAGAGAACCTAAATGTTATGTTAGGGGCACAAAGGTCCAGTCTTGATAAACAAGGGATTGGGTATAATCCTATTAAAAATGTGAAAAATAGGACTAATAATAATATTAGAATGATTAATAGTAAATCAAGGCATAAACCACTTTATTGTTCACCGTTTGTTACTTGTAAAAAATGTGGTTTTAAAGGTCATTTTGATTCTAATTGTAATAAAATTAGAATAAAATAAATTTGGATAAAGAAATGTGATTTATATGCTACTAACCCAAATGGACCCAAGAAAATTTGGGTGCCAAAAAGGTACAGAAGATTTGTCTATTTTGTAGATATCTCAAGGTCAAAATGGAGACGAATGATACTTTACTTTGAGAGACTACACTAAGGAGCTCAACTATCAAGTTATTATTGGTAACAAAATGTTGATATATATATATATATATATATATATATATATATATATATATATATAGTTAACAAATAGCAAAGGTATGATCATTTTATTTACTTGTTATATGTGGTTTTGTTATAAACTTGCTCCAATGATATTCTTTATTTTTGCACTTATTTTTTTTGGCAAATGGGGTGAGATAACTAACTTCAACTAAATTGATATGAATTATTTTTTGTTGATGACAAAGGGGGAGAGATATAACATGATGATTTATTTCTTTTTGATAATGACAAAGGGGGAGAGATATTTGGGTATATTTAACTTGGTTTGAATTGGTATTCATGTTGATATTGAGATACTATATTATGTTGGAATATGCAATGATGGTTATTTGGATAAAATAATTTTCTTTTGCTCCTTGATATGCATAAATTTAGGGGGAGCCATATACTTAGGGGGAGCATGTTGGTGCATAAATTGTTATCATCAAAAAGGGGGAGAATGTTGGTTTTTGAATTTATGATGTTTTGAATGATGACTAATTTAAGTATATTAGACATGTGCATGGTTCATGGTTTGTTATAATATTATTATTAATATGCATGTGTTATGGTTATTACATGAACACTTGTTGATTTCCTTCCGTTGGAAATTAAGGAAGATTTGATTTGGAGTTTATTAAGGAAGATTTGATTTGGAGTTTATTAAGGATGATTTGAATTTGAGTTTATTAAGGAATATTGGTATTTATAATTTTTAATGCTATCAAATATTATTAGATGGGTTTATATATGTTATTCCAGCTGGCTCAAATTTCCTTCATCTATTATACAGAGTATTTCGTGGGTGCTATAATTTATTTAAGGATATACTCTTGCTTAGTGGGACCCATAACTGTTAGTGGTACGTTGTATTCTAATTGAGAAAGGAGTCTTACTGAAGTTGTTTAGAGTTTGGTGGGTCTCATCTTATCTTATCTCCTTGTTCCTTTATTTAAGGTGTTTTGGTTTGACTTGAAAACATATCATTGATTTACCAAATCTGTTGGACTCTTTAATTGCTAATATCACGGGGTATACCAACTTTGATATGAGTTTCCTAGTCTATCTTATGTTCATAACCGTTGGTCAATATTAGTAGCTAATATTATGGGATTTAAATCATCTGATTTCTTGCTATGAGATTTAAATCATCTGATTTATTGCTAACAATTATTTTATAGCCGTTGGGTCTCTCTTTATATATAGTCTTATCTCACGGCTAAGCAGGATGGAGACAAGAAGCTAATTCACGTTGCTATACAGAGAAGAATCCTATTGAGAGCTTTCATTATTTTTTTCCAGCTATTCATTGTACTGTCTATAATTCTTTGTGGCTGGAAAATAAGAAGTCTATTGTAATTTCTTATATCATATTCAAAGTTCAAAGGTTGTTTGGCTTGATCGATCCAGTAGTGGATAGGGTCTGTTCAAAGAGAGCTTTTAAGGTTGCAAAGGTGTAAAGGTCTCAGTGGTGATAAAGGTTGCAGAGGTGCAAAGGGGGCAGAGGTGTCCATCAGTAGAGGGCTTCTTTGAAACAGGGAGTTCTTTTTATTGTATTTAATTGAATATTAAGTTTAATAAAAAGAGTCTCCAATCCTAGTTGGGATTGGATGTGGATTAGGCCACTAGATTAGAGGATAGGGGCTGAACCACGTAAAAATTTTGGTGTAATTTTTACTTCTGTTTATCTCTTTAATTGTCATTCACGTTTTGCACTTTTTGTTATTCACGCCACTAATCCAGACACTAAAGCAGACAGGTCTAGCTGTCTGATAATAAAAAATGAAGAACATAAACTAAAGCAAACATTAAAGCAGACAGGCGTAGCTGTCTGAATTATACCTATTGCAGAAAATATCAAAAAGTTTTCACCGTTTATCACTTTTACCTTAAACACCTATTCACCCCCCCTCTAGGTGTGCACATACATAGAATTATAGATTATACCGAATAATCCCTGGTCATAATCATACCAAGTCTAATTATGCACTACAGGCCACAGATGACTTTCAACATAATATAAACATGAGGATGATGACAATGACATAATAATTCAATAAAACAAGTTCAAGAATTAATTTATCCAGGAACCAATAACGTCCAAATTGTCAACATGATACTTCTTTGTAGAGTAAAATTCAAGAATACTCAGAAGAAAATTTCCATGAAAATATACTGGATGAAGCGCAAATATCAAGGATATTCCACTAATTTCATGGAGTATAGAAGCCAAAACTTTAACCAACTGAGTATAATAGAATATATGAAACTGTAAATAGATTTTCGTCGCCATGCGGTAATCCACTTAGACAGATCATGTCCACAATTTAATAAGGAATGAATACAAAGGATCATTCACCATGCATGTGGTAATCCACATAGACAGGTTATTCCAACAGAATAATAAAGAATAGAATAACCGAAGGATTCACAATGCGTGCGATAGACTGCACAGACAGGTTATTCCTAACAGAATAATAAAGTATGGAACCAGGTCATGCGTAAACGCACAGACATGATATTTCGACAGAATAATAAAGAACGGAACCAGGACATGCGAAATTCGCACCGACAGGATATTCTAACAAAATATTAAAGAATGGAATAACAACAGAAATCACCATGCATGCGATAGACCGCACAGACAGGTTATTCGAACAGAATAATAATTAATGGAACCAGGTCAGGCGTAGTACGCACCAACAGGATATTCTGACAGAATAATAAAGAACGGAATAAAAGAAGAATTTTACCAAGTATAGGGTAGTTCGCGTATACAGGCTATTCTAACAGAATAATAAAGAATAGAATAACAGAAGTTCTCTTCATGAATATAAAAGAAATAATACCCCTTACGGGTACAACAAATAATATCTCTTACCTTATAAAGAAGAGTACTGGATATAGAAGTAATGAAGTAGCAGAACACTTTTCTTCTTTCTCTCTATAGTTTCTTTCTCTAGAGTTTTAGTGAATTCGTAAGAAATAATGAAGAAATGAGCTTCTATTTATAGAAGAATGGATTGCATAGTAACTAATTCATGAACGGTCCAGATTGATTTACTTTTAATCGGACGGTCCATATTTAAAGCAAAATCTTTTAAATAAAATATAATATATTCTATTTATAATCTAATAAAACGAATAACTTTATAAAAGTATTCTGTTTTATATAAAAAGATTTTACTATGCAAAACACTATGTAGGCACTATGCAACACTATGCATAATAAAATATAATATATTATATTTATAGAATAACTTTATAAAAGTATTCAGTTTTATATAAAAAGATTTTACTATGCAAAACACTATGCATAATAGAATATAATATATTCTATTTATAGAATAACTTTATAAAAGTATTCTGTTTTCTATAAAAAGCTTTTCTGTTTTATTACATTAATAATACTAATAAAACAAAATTGAGTGACTTATCACGTAAACATCAATAATCAATACCGTGTGCTACTATGCAACCACGCGTATTACTGTACTTTTACTACCGAGTAGTTCAACAGTTTTAACGGTAAAACTTCCGCCGTTATTCTCATAAAAATATTTTTATCGTTTTCTCAATCCGATAATAATTTTGTTGTGGAGTCTACCAATGATTGTACCGTCGTACGGACATTACCTGACAAAAAGAATATTTTATATCAACTTGCTTACTTTGTAAAAAATTTTTTACATATTACCCTTAACTTTAAACTTTTATCAATTTAACTATTTACCAAAATAGAAAAAAAATTGAATACTTTTATTTCATAAAATTTAGGGTCTCACACATATAATAGATGATAAAACTTTTCAACCATAGTTACAGCGGAACGAGCAATCTATTAGAAGAGTCAAATAGACCATAAAGTCTATTATCTTCTCCATGTTAAAAATTTACCAACAATGTTTTATCCCTGTAAGATCAATCAACAGTTCTAGTCCACAATCATATGAATAACTCATAATCATAATTGTGGTTCTAAATTCCTCTTCTCATCCAGGACGAAGATAATTTTCATCACATGTCTTTACCTGAAATTTCAAAGATTGTGGTTATACCAAATCACAATTCATGTTCATAATCATACTGATAAATTCATCTTTACACTACGGGCCAAAGATATTCGTCAACAGTTCATCTTTGCACTACTGGCCAAAGATATTCAACAACAGGTCATCTTTGTACTACATGTCAAAGATATTCAACAACAAATCATCTTTGCACTACAGGCCAAAGATATTCAATATCTCAAAGAAATACATAATCATTTCAGAATTTATATAAACCATAATTATAACCATGTTGATCAATTCACCTTTGCACTTAAGCTAAAAATATTCAATTATAAATTCAATGGTCATGATCATACCAGTCAACAATTCAACTTGGCACTACTGGCCAAAGAGAATCCATAGTCACGATCATTCCAATAATCTACCAATCTTTACACTCAAGTCAAAGAGAAATTTTTTCACTAGGATTATAAAAATGTTATATATAAAAATCAAACATGAATTTAATTTCAAGAGTAAGATTCATAAATCAATGATAATTTGGTAAGAAAAAAGAAACCAATTTGTCGTTAATAGTACTCCATGAATAGTAATTCGTGAATAGTAACTCGTGAATAGTAACCTCGACATAAAAAGATAAAGTTTCACAATAAAATTCATATCAATATTTATAACACCTTAATCCAAATGTTATAAATCAATTAATAATATCAAAATCTAATATTATTAATATTACAACAATATTTTAATTATTTCTTAAACAATTTATTTCAATTATTTACATTTTACTAATTAATGCATTTAATCATTCTAAAATGCCAAACTCATAAGATTTCATCACCAATAACCAAAACCCTCATCAAAAATCTGCATATACCTTATATAGGATTCTCAAGCCATAAAATCCTATTTTTTAATTTTCTTACTTCACAGAACATATTTAATTTATTTATTCATAACTAGTCTATTTTCATGAAAAATACCAAATCAGTACAAACAAATTTTCTTTTCTAGAATTTTGCAGAATATAGTCTCATATTGAACATATATTTTTCTCAGAGTTTTTAAAATTCATTTACTATTTTTCATATGACCAAAACTGCCGAATATTTAGACATTTATCATAAACTGTACTTTTATCCAAAAATTTCAAAATTTATAGAGTATACTTCTGTTATATACATGTACTCCCAATAAAAATTTCACCAATTTTGGAGTTAACCACAAGGAGTTATAAGGGTTTACATTTAAAATAGTATTTTTCCATAAATTTCATAACTCCAAATCTATACATCCAAAAATCGCCATTTTGGGACACAATCTAGAAAACTCATCAAATTATCATTTCAAATTTTTTCAGTATTTTTAAAGGTCCGAAAAATTACGAAACTGAAAAATATAATAACCCTTACAATCTCTTACCTCAAAAGAGCAGTACTTCTGACTGGAATATCGGATGAAAAGTTGAAGGAAACTTACACTGAACAGGAACTCTCAAAGTATCTAAATACTCACAAAAATACGCTCGATAATATAGGGAGAGAAAACTTATATTTTTGGTGTGATTTTCAATTCTAACCTAAGCGTCTATTTATAGAAAAATACTTAGAACGCCATAGGAGACTAAATAATAAAATATTACTAATAATTTCCTTTCTTCTTAAGCACCAACCAAGTTGTCAACCAAGACCAGCCAATTCTGCAAAATTAGTAGCCCACATGTTTTAAAACAAAAGTGGGTCCCACCCAATTTTAATAAAAATTATTTTATTTTTTAAAACTTCAGTAATTCATAGAAAATAACCCGTTTATCAGAAATATACGAATTTTATATCCATTCCACACGAAATCAAATTCTCTACAACTTTGTAGCTTTGAGTTTTCCAAATTCTAAACAGAAAATATCCAAAATTCATAAACGGATAATTTTTAATACCTCTACATCGACAAAAAACTGATAAAATACCTCAGCATTAATTCCTTCATTTATAACCACATAAAATAAATCCATCATTTATATCCATATCAAATAAATATTTTTTTATCATATAAATCAATAATTAATTATTCACAAAAAATATTACAGAATCACAATTATGACAACCAGGCCGTTCCCCAGAAAGAGGGGATTTCCAATAAGAATTTCTCCTTACTGGCGATCAATTAGATTATCTAACCTCTCCTTGACAGAACTTTCTAGACATTGCCAATAATGCTATCTAATAATATTATTCAAATAATATGAATTATTGATCTGATAATGGAAAATACTGTGCAGTGACAATTATTGAAACAACAATAATATAAACTAACAACGCAGCAATTATTGAAATAATAAAATAAAATATTGAACAGTAATTACTGTAACAATTATTGAGTAGTGCCTTCTTACGTACGAATCAATAATTCAACAATACTGTGCAATACCGTATGCTACTATGCAACCATGCGTATTACTATATTTTAACCACCAGGTAACCCAACAGTGTTAACTGAGACGCCCCCAAAATAGGTATACAACACCCATTCTGAGTCGCCAAATACATGGCACAGAAAGCAAACTACAACTTCAATAATATAATTGTCGTGCAAAATACGACAACACATATTGTGAGTTTAAATACAAATATTGTCTTCTAGACAATATCCACACTCAAATAAGTCCTCAATATAATTATTCAAATACTATTTTACAAAAATAGTGAGGACTGTTAAATTATCTTTCTATAACCATCACTCCATACCCCGACTAGATCCTGCTATGTTCTCACCTCCTGAGAAGAAAAATGGAACGAAAAGGAAAAGGGTGAGCTCAACTAGCCCAGTAAAGAATATTATGACTAAAATAATATACAACAAATTATCATTAGTATTCAACAGGGAAAAATCTGATAGAATATAATCGACAACAAGTTTTAGATCAACAACTGCAGCGGAAACAACAAACGATTAGAAGAGTCAAGTAGAGAATGAATTCTACTATCTTCTAAGATTTAAAAGTCCATCATCAATATTTTATCCCTATAACATCAATTAATAATCATCTTTATCCAAATATTCATCTTTGCACTACATGCCAAAGAATTCATTTGTATCACCTGTCAGTCATGTTCATATCAACACATGTTCATCTTTGCACTACAGGCCAAAGATATTCATCAAGTAATCGTACATCTTTGCACTACAGACCAAAGATATTCAGTAATATCATCATTTAGGACTGACGATGGTGAAAAATATCTTAAAGAGAACGAATCCAGTGAGACAGAAGGACAAATAGTAGGGATTCGTATAACAGTTTATCCAAGATCAATAATACTTCATAATAATCAATTATGAAGCAGATTTTAAAAATAAAGATCAAAACATGGATACAATCAAAGATAGTAACCATAATAGACATCTTGGACAAAAAGAAAAAATTTTATTTTTCGGTGAATAGTGTCGTATTCGTGAATAGTACCGTATACGTTAATACTAACGTATACGTGAATAGTAACCCTGTGACGCCCCCAAAATTAGGTATACATCACCCATCTTGGGTCGTCAGATACATAGTACAGAATACAAATACAACTTACTGATACAACTATCGTGTACAATACGACAAAACATAAACTGTGAGTTTGAATACAAATATTATCTTATAGAGAGTATTTATACTCAAAAGGAGTCCTCATTACATTTATTAACACACCATTACATAGAATAGTGAGGACTACTAACTAATACTATCATTCGAACCATCACTCCGTTCCCCGACTTGCCCCAGCTACGTTCTCATTTCCTGAAGAGAACAGTGAAAGAAAGGGTGAGCTCAACTAGCCCAGTAAGAAATATTATGACTAAGATAATGCAGAATAAATTATTATTAGCCTTCAACAATGTTAAACTGATAAAATATAATAGACATCAAGTTTAACTGCAGCGGAACAAGCAATCCATTAAAAGAGTCAAGTAGAAAATAAACTCTACTATCTTTTATGATTTAAAAGGTTTTTCAACACTGTTATCGTTGGGACTCAGCTTAATAAAATTATCCACATCATCAAATCACCCCTGCACTACGGCCAAGGATATTCGTGTATTCATTAATGGTCATGATCATGCCAACAACTGTCCATCAATGTACTACGGGCCAATGATGACTTTTACCACATCATTTATAACATTACGGTCATGATTATACCGAATAATCCCTGGTTTCTCTCTCTCTATAGTTTCTCTCTATAGTTTCTCTCTCTAGAGTTCAGTGAATTCGTAAGAAATAATGAAGGAATGAGCTGCTATTTATAGAAAAATAGAATGCATAGTAACTAATCCATGAACAGTCCAGATTGATTACTTTAATCTGACGGTCCACATTTAAAGAAAAATCTTTTAAATAAAATATAATATATTCTATTTATAGAATAACTTTAATAAAGTATTCTGTTTTATATAAAAAGATGTTTCTGTTTTATTACGTTAATAATACGAATAAAACAAAACGTCATTATCGCTAAATAATTCATATTATTAACTGACAATAATTGAATCAAACTGAGTGACTTCTCACATAAGCATTAATAATCAATACCGTGTGCTACTATGCAACCACACGTATTACTGTACTTTTACTACCGAGTAGTTCAACAGTAACAATGGTAAAATTTCTGCCGTTATTTTTAATAAAATATTTTTGTCGTTTTCTCAATCCGACAATAATTCCGTTGTGGGGTCCACCAATGATTGTGTCGTTGTACGAATATTCCCTGTTAAAACGAATATTCCCCGACCAATCGAATATTATATGACAACTTGGATACTTTACAAAATTTATAAATACTACCCATAACTATTATATTATATCAAATTCACACCATAATTATTTGGAGAAAATTAAATATTTATTCATAAAATCCGGGGTCTCACAATCTCCCCTCCTTATGGAATTTTGCCCTCGAAATTTGCGTACATAGCTGGTATGCCGAACAGGTGAGGATACATTGACTTCACTTCAAATTCTAACTCTTGAGGTATAACCTTTGAGCGTCGAATATGATCCTTCTTATCCAAGATTTTAACACGTATCTCCTCAAACATTAAATCATCCGCTATCTCGTCCGGTTCCAATTTAATAATGTCGTTCGGGCCGTCCACATATTTACGTAACATCGATACGTAAAAAAAATGTTCTGAACACGCAACATACTTGGCGATAAAACGAGGCTATAGGCCACAATTCCTACTTCATCGAGGATTTCAAATGGGCCAATCAAATCGAGAGTTGAGATTTCCTCTCTTCGTCGATTCTTGCTTCTAGAATAACGCCCTTTTGAACCTTCTTCTTCACATTTATCAGCTCTGAGTATGTAGCTTGAGCGGCTTTAACTTTATCGATTAAAATCGATTCTAATCATATATTCGCTATCTTCACGTGGGTTCGTATATTCGCACTTGTAACCGCATACGATCTTCTACTCAACGCATCAGCTACCACGTTCACTTTTCCACGGTGGTATGGTACGATCATAATCTTTAACAGCTCGAGCCAACGTCTTTGGCGCATGTTACGTTCGCTTTAGTTGAATAAATATTTGAGGGTCTAAGAAATGGGTTTTGTACTGGGGTCAATACAAACTTCGATTTTACGCTCTGGGGTAGGCTAAGAAGTCTTCAAGAATACGTCAGGAAACAATAGAAATATCATTCAAAACTGTGACCCTCATCCAAGACTTGGATAACACATCACATTGATACCTATCAACTTGCCATCGTCATTCACAACGTCTCCTATGGAAAGTCTGGCTTCAGTGCATTCCACATAAGGAAGTTATCAGCGAAAGGCTCGGGGCTCTTTACTTATGGCTTGATATAACAATGATTGACTTTAGTGGTTTGGTTACTTTGAATCCGCATAACAGGGTGGTTAGGAGTATGAAAGCTAACAACCTTACGAGAAGCATGATGAGTAGTGAACCAATCGTTTCAAAAAAAATCACATCAAATGTAAGTATTTTCAAAGAGATAAGATCGACAGGTAACATGAAAGTGTTGATTTGAACAAGATTTATAAATAGTGGAGGTAACGAAGATTTCTCTCAACTGAGTTTAAACAGACATATCAAAGTCTAAGTTCTCCGGAGTTAACTTCAAACATTGAACACAACTAGGTGAAATAAAAGAGTGAGTAGAACCGGTATCTAACACGGTATAGATTTCGCAAGAGTTTATGACTAACATACCCGTGATAATTTTATTCAGGTTCCTCGTCACGAAAAAAAAATGCTTTCTCTTAAACTACTGGCTTTGGCTTTTCTTGGACGGTCTTTGGTGCCTCCATCCTATCTGAACTTGTCTTCGGTGAACGACAAAATCGGGCTAAGTGACCTTCTCTTCCACAATTATAGCATGCTTTGGATGGCATCGCGCAGTTTGGACTGATGTGTCCCTCCCCTCCGCATTTGAAGTATATGATAGGTGGTCGTTCTCCTTCCTTAACGACAGGTGCTGGTGCTGACGTCTTTCCATCATTGTTGAATCTCCTCTTCTTGAAATGCCCATTCTTATTGTTTTAGCCCTGATTACCACCGAAGTGGTTACCATTTCTGGCCTGTTGATTCCCTCCACGCTTGTTGTCACCGCTTCGATGACTGCTTTCATTGGTATTATCATTTTGCCGGCTGCTCTCTTTTGGTTGCGTTGTCTCGTTATCGCGCTCCACCAACTGAGCCCTATTTACAACATCTGAATACAAACACAGTTTATGAGAAACAAGGTGTTGACGTATCTCCGGCTTCAAACCTCTTAAAAACATCCGCGTCATTCTTTCTTCATTATCCACCAGGTGGGACGCAAACCGGGATAACTCCGCAAATTTTGCCTCGTACTGCGACACAGTCATATTATTCTGCTCCAATTTGATGAACTCTACCTCCTTCATGTGACGAATACTCTCGGGAAAGTATTTGTCGTTAAACAGCTCTTGGAACTTCTCCCAAGACATCTTCAGTGCGGCAGGTTGAGTACGTTTTATCGATTCCCACCAGTAATCTGCCTCTCCTCGCAACATAAAGGCGGCAAATGGAACCTTTTGCTCCTCGGAGCAACCCAATACATCAAATATCTTGGTGATCTGCTTTATCCATGTTTCAGCTACAAGTGGTTTGGGTTCTCCCTTAAACTCCGGTGGTCCCAGCTCCTTAAACTGTTTAGCGGTGACCGCCTGAGAGTTTCCAGTATTTTCACCTACGTTGTGGACAGGAACCGCTTTCACCTGTTGTTGCATGAATTGCATAAAACCTCTGAACATTCCATCATTCATCAACTGGTCAGTGTTGTTGTTTGCATGAGGATTGTCACCTTCCTGATGAACATTATCCTGATAATTGATATGTGGTGAATCAATAATCGCCTGTGCTCCATTGCTATTCTCAACATTCTCAGATGCCATTTTTAGATACTGCCACAAAATAAAAGTTAATTGATATGTCATATATTATCCTTATATTATGACCGACCAATTAAATACCATGCAAATAAACTTAGGTAGGTCATACTAGCGAAGGAATTCCCCGTTTCTCCCCTCCTAGTTCTATTCTCACATCTGAACCAGGGATCATATCCCTAAGCTCTGATACCAACTGTGACGCCCCCAAAATTAGGTATACATCACCCATCTTGGGTCGTCAGATACATAGTACAGAATACAAATACAACTTACTGATACAACTGTCGTGTACAATACGACAAAACATAAACTGTGAGTTTGAATATAAATATTATCTTATAGAGAGTATTCATACTCAAAAGGAGTCCTCATTACATTTATTAACACACCATTACATAGAATAGTGAGGACTACTAACTAATACTATCATTCGGACCATCACTCCATTCTCCGACTTGCCCTAGCTACGTTCTCATTTCCTGAAGAGAACAGTGAAAGAAAGGGTGAGCTCAACTAGCCCAGTAAGAAATATTATGACTAAGATAATGCAGAATAAATTATCATTAGTCTTCAACAATGTTAAACTGATAAAATATAATAGACATCAAGTTTAACTGCAGCGGAACAAGCAATCCATTAAAAGAGTTAAGTAGAAAATAAACTCTACTATCTTTTATGATTTAAAAGGTTTTTCAACACTGTTATCGCTGTGACTCAGCTTAATAAAATAATCCACATCATCGAATCACCCCTGTACTACGGCCAAGGATATTCGTGTATTCATTAATGGTCATGATCATGCCAACAACTGTCCATCAATGCACTACGGGCCAATGATGACTTTTACCACATCATTTATAACATTACGGTCATGATTATACCGAATAATCCCTGGTCATAATCATACCAAGTCCATCTATGCACTACATGCCACAGATGATTTTCAATATTTTATAAACATGAGGATGATGACAATGATATAAGAATTCAATAAACAAGTTCAAGAATTAATTTATCCAAGAATTAATAACGTCCAAGTTGTCAACATGATACTGCTTTGTGGAGTAAAATTCAAGAATGCTTAGAAGAATATTTTCATGAAAAGATACTGGATGAAACGCAATTATCAAGGATATTCCACAAATTTCATGGAGTATAGAAGTTAAAACTTAACCAACTGAGTACAATAAAGAATGGAATAACAAAAGAAATCACCATGCATGCGATAGACCGCACAAACAGGTTATTCCAACAGAATAATAAATAATGGAACCAGGTCCGGCGTAAACGCACAGACAGGATATTCCGACAGAATAATAAATAATGGAACCAGGTCCGGTGTAAAACACACAAACAGGATATTCCGACAGAATAATAATAAAGACGGAACCAGGTCCGGCGTAAAGCACAGACAGGATGTTCCAACTGAAAATAAAGACAGAATAATAAAGACGGAACCAGGTCCGGCGTAAAGCACAGACAGGATGTTCCAACTGAAAATAAAGACAGAATAATAAGGACGGAACCAGGTCCGGCGTAAAACACACAGACAGGATGTTCCAACAGAATAATAATAAAAACGGAACCAGGTCCGGTGTAAAACACACAGACAGGATGTTCCAACAGAATAATAGAAGAATATCACCAAGTATAGGGTAGACCGCGTATACAGGTTATTCCAACAGAATAATAAAGAAATGAAATAACAAAAGTTCTCTTCATGAATAAGAAAGAATAACACCCCTTACCGTTTTAAAGAAGAGCTGAAATAAGGAAGTAGTTAAGTAGCAGAATACTCTTATTCTCTCTCTCTATAGTTTCTCTCTATAGTTTCTCTATCTAGAGTTCAGTGAATTCGTAAGAAATAATAAAGGAATGAGGTGCTATTTATAGAAAAATAGAATGCATAGTAACTAATCCATGAACGGTCCAGATTGATTACTTTAATCTGACGGTCCATATTTAAAGAAAAATCTTTTAAATAAAATATAATATATTCTATTTATAGAATAACTTTAATAGAGTATTCTGTTTTATATAAAAAGATGTTTCTGTTTTATTACGTTAATAATACGAATAAAACAAAACGTCATTATCGCTAAATAATTCATATTATTAACTGACAATAATTGAATCAAACTGAGTGACTTCTCACATAAGCATTAATAATCAATACCGTGTGCTACTATGCAACCACACGTATTACTGTACTTTTACTACCGAGTAGTTCAACAGTAACAATGGTAAAATTTCCGCCGTTATTTTTAATAAAATATTTTTGTCGTTTTCTCAATCCGACAATAATTCCGTTGTGGGGTCCACCAATGATTGTGTCGTTGTACGAATATTCCCTGTTAAAATAAATATTCCCCGACCAATCGAATATTATATGACAACTTGGATACTTTACAAAATTTATAAATACTACCCATAACTATTATATTATATCAAATTCACACCATAATTATTTCGAGAAAATTAAATATTTATTCATAAAATCTGGGGTCTCACAATCTCCCCTCCTTATGGAATTTTGCCCTCGAAATTTGCGTACATACCTGGTATGCCGAACAGGTGAGGATACATTGACTTCACTTCAAATTCTAACTCTTGAGGTATAACCTTTGAGCGTCGAATATGATCCTTCTTATCCAAGATTTTAACACGTATCTCCTCAAACATTAAATCATCCGCTATCTCATCCGGTTCTAATTTAATAATGTCGTTCGGGCCGTCCACATATTTACGTAACATCGATACATAAAAAAAATGTTCTGAACACGCAACATACTTGGCGGTAAAACGAGTCTATAGGCCACAATTCCTACTTCATCGAGGATTTCAAATGGGCCAATCAAATCGAGAGTTGAGATTTCCTCTCTTCGTCGATTCTTGCTTCTAGAATAACGCCCTTTTGAACCTTCTTCTTCACATTTATCAGCTCTGAGTATGTAGCTTGAGCGGCTTTAACTTTATCGATTAAAATAGATTCTAATCATATATTCGTTATCTTCACGTGGGTTCGTATATTCGCACTTGTAACCGCATACGATCTTCTACTCAACGCATCAGCTACCACGTTCACTTTTCCACGGTGGTATGGTATGATCATAATCTTTAACAGCTCGAGCCAACGTCTTTGGCGCATGTTACGTTCGCTTTAGTTGAATAAATATTTGAGGGTCTAAGAAATGGGTTTTGTACTGGGGTCAATACAAACTTCGATTTTACGCTCTGTGGTAGGCTAAGAAGTCTTCAAGAATACGTCAGGAAACAATAGAAATATCATTCAAAACTGTGACCCTCATCCAAGACTTGGATAACACATCACATTGATACCTATCAACTTGCCATCGTCATTCACAACGTCTCCTATGGAAAGTCTGGCTTCAGTGCATTCCACATAAGGAAGTTATCAGCGAAAGGCTCGGGGCTCTTTACTTATGGCTTGATATAACAATGATTGACTTTAGTGGTTTGGTTACTTTGAATCCGCATAACAGGGTGGTTAGGAGTATGAAAGCTAACAACCTTACGAGAAGCATGATGAGTAGTGAACCAATCGTTTCAAAAAAAATCACATCAAATGTAAGTATTTTCAAAGAGATAAGATCGACAGGTAACATGAAAGTGTTGATTTGAACAAGATTTATAAATAGTGGAGGTAACGAAGATTTCTCTCAACTGAGTTTAAACAGACATATCAAAGTCTAAGTTCTCCGGAGTTAACTTCAAACATTGAACACAACTAGGTGAAATAAAAGAGTGAGTAGAACCGGTATCTAACACGGTATAGATTTCGCAAGAGTTTATGACTAACATACCCGTAATAATTTTATTCAGGTTCCTCGTCACGAAAAAAAATGCTTTCTCTTAAACTACTGGCTTTGGCTTTTCTTGGACGGTCTTTGGTGCCTCCATCCTATCTGAACTTGTCTTCGGTGAACGACAAAATCGGGCTAAGTGGCCTTCTCTTCCACAATTATAGCATGCTTTGGATGGCATCGCGCAGTTTGGACTGATGTGTCCCTCCCCTCCGCATTTGAAGCATATGATAGGTGGTCGTTCTCCTTCCTTAACGACAGGTGCTGGTGCTGACGTCTTTCCATCATTGTTGAATCTCCTCTTCTTGAAATGCCCATTCTTATTGTTTTAGCCCTGATTACCACCGAAGTGGTTACCATTTCTGGCCTGTTGATTCCCTCCACACTTGTTGTCACCGCTTCGATGACTGCTTTCATTGGTATTATCATTTTGCCGGCTGCTCTCTTTTGGTTGCGTTGTCTCGTTATCGCGCTCCACCAACTGAGCCCTATTTACAACATCTGAATACAAACACAGTTTATGAGAAACAAGGTGTTGACGTATCTCCGGCTTCAAACCTCTTAAAAACATCCGCGTCATTCTTTCTTCATTATCCACCAGGTGGGACGCAAACCGGGATAACTCCGCAAATTTTGCCTCGTACTGCGACACGGTCATATTATTCTGCTCCAATTTGATGAACTCTACCTCCTTCATGTGACGAATACTCTCGGGAAAGTATTTGTCGTTAAATAGCTCTTGGAACTTCTCCCAAGACATCTTCAGTGCGGCAGGTTGAGTACGTTTTATCGATTCCCACCAGTAATCTGTCTCTCCTCGCAACATAAAGGCGGCAAAGGGAACCTTTTGCTCCTCGGAGCAACCCAAGACATCAAATATCTTGGTGATCTGCTTTATCCATGTTTCAGCTACAAGTGGTTTGGGTTCTCCCTTAAACTCCGGTGGTCCCAGCTCCTTAAACTGTTTAGCGGTGACCGCCTGAGAGTTTCCAGTATTTCCACCTACGTTGTGGACAGGAACCGCTTTCACCTGTTGTTGCATGAATTGCATAAAACCTCTGAACATTCCATCATTCATCATCTGGTCAGTGTTGTTGTTTGCATGAGGATTGTCACCTTCCTGATGAACATTATCCTGATAATTGATATGTGGTGAATCAATAATCGCCTGTGCTCCATTGCTATTCTCAACATTCTCAGATGCCATTTTCAGATACTGCCACAAAATAAAAGTTAATTGATATGTCATATATTATCCTTATATTATGACCGACCAATTAAATACCATGCAAATAAACTTAGGTAGGTCATACTAGCGAAGGAATTCCCCGTTTCTCCCCTCCTAGTTCTATTCTCACATCTGAACCAGGGATCATATCCCTAAGCTCTGATACCAACTGTGACGCCCCCAAAATTAGGTATACATCACCCATCTTGGGTCGTCAGATACATAGTACAGAATACAAATGTGACAACCCCAAAATAGGTACATTCCATCCAACCCATTCTGAGTCGTCTAATATATGGTACAAAAAACAACTACAACTTTATTACAACAATTGTCGTGCAAAATACAACAACACATATGCTGTGAGTTTGGATACAAATATATACCAAATGTGACATTGGACATCATCATGTATCAGCACCTCACAAAGGTACCTTACATAAAGGTACAGTCAAAAACTGTTTTAGAAACTAGAATCTTTGGGAAGTGCTCAAGGAAACCTTCGTACATGGGAGGCCACGCGTCTAGGTTATGATAGATATCATATGGCCACAGAATTATCCTTGGTTGACCCAATAGACCCCAAAAAAAAACGAGAAGATTACTATCATATTCTTCCCAATGGTGAGTCTTCTCTTGACTTATCATTATCTCCACTGTATCTAACTGAGAATTATACTTTAAACAAACACCAAGATTATATAGGTAGTGCTCGTATATATACTCAGCAAGTGGATGAGCACATCCCTGTCTTATGATGACACGAGGTTGTATGTCGTTAGACATCTTGTATGATAGTGGCAAACCACCCTTCCAACGTTGGGTACACCTTACCCTATTGGATTCACCAAATATAACTACTAAATAAACTTTTCTATACTGCTTCGGGAGAACATCCACAGCTAGAGACCACCGTTCTATTTCCCCTTTACCCTCGCTCGACCCGGCTACACTCTTATTACCTGGAAGGAATTGTGAAGCAAAAGGGTGAGCACAACTAGCTCAGTAAAGAATATCATGACTAAAGATAATTAAATTATCAGTAGCATTCATCAATAATAAATCAGAGATTTAGAACATATGGTAAATGATAAAAATTTCAACCATAGTTGCAGCGGAATGAGCAATCCATTAGAAGAGTCAAATAGACTATAAAGTCTATTATCTTCTCCATGTTAAAAATCCATCAACAATGTTTTATCCCTGTAACATCAATCAACAGTTCCTTTCCACAATCATATGAATAACTCATAATCATAATTGTGATTCTAAATTTTTCTTCACACCCAGGACGAAGAATATTTTCATCACATGTCTTTACCTGAAACATCAAAGATCATGGTTATACCAAATCACAGTTCCTGTTCATAATCATACTAATAAATCCATCTTTGCACTACGACCAAAGATATTCAACAACAGTTTATCTTTGCACTACGGGCCAAAGATATTCATCAACAGACCATCTTTGCACTACAGGCCAAAGATATTCATCTACAATTCATCTTTGCACTACAGGCCAAAGATATTCCTCTACAATTCATATTTGCACTACAGGCCAAATATATTCATATCTCAAAGAAATATATAATCATACCATAATTATAACCATGTTAATCAATTCATCTTTACACTTAAGCTAAAGATATTCAATTGTAAATTCAATGGTCATGATCATACCAGTCACAATTCAACTTTGCACTACAGGCCAAAGAGAACCCTAGTCATGATCATACCAATAATCTACCCATCTTTACACTCCAGTGAAAGAGAAATTCAACATCAGGGTTATAAAAATGTTATATATGATAATAAAATCAATATAATCAACATATAGATTTAATCTCAAGAGTAATATTCATAAATCAACTATAATTTGGTTAGTAAAAGAAACCAATTTTGTCGTGAATAGTAACTCGTGAATAGTAACTCATGAATAGTAACTCGTGAATAGTAACTCGTGAATAGTAACACCGACTCAAAAAGGTAGAAATTCCACAATAAAATTCATACCAATACTTCGGTATAATGATATTGAAAGAATAACATTTCTTAAGCTTATAAACAATTTATTTAAATTGTTTACACTTTACTAATTAATGCATTTAATCATCATAAAATGTCAACTCTTAAGATTTCATCATCAATAACCAAAACCCTCATCAAAAATCTGCATATACCTCATATAGGATTCTCAAGTCATAAAATCCTATTTTCTAATTTTCTTACTTCACAAAACATATTTAATTCATTTACTCATAACTAGACCATTTTCATAAAAAATACCAAATCAATTCCAAAAATATTTCTTTTCTGGGATTTAGCATAATATAGTCCCATAGTGAACATATATTTTTCTCAGAATTTTTAAAAGTCATTTACTATTTTTCATATGGCCAAAATAGCCGAATATTTAGACATTTATCAAAAATTGTACTTTTGTCCAAAAATTCTGAAATTAACAGAGTATACTTCCATCATATACATGTACTCCCAATAAAAATTTCATCAATTTTGGAGTTAACCACAAGAAATTATAAGCAGTTACTTTTAAAATAGTCTTTTCTTATAAAATTCATAACTCTCAATCTATACATCCAAAAATCACCATTTTTGGACACAATCAATAAAACTCATCAAAATATCATTTCAAATTTTTCCAGAATTTTTGAAGTTCAGAAAAATTACGAAACTGAAAAACATAACAACCCTTAAAATCCCTTAAAATCCCTTACCTCAAAAGAGTAGCACTTCTGACTGGAATGCAAAGCCGAAGGAAACTTGCACTGAATAGCAACTCTCAAAGTATCTAAATACTCACAAAATATGCTTCATAATATAGAGAGAGAAAGAGAGAAAGCTTATGTTTCTGGTGTGATTTTCAATTCTAACTTAGCCCTCTATTTATAGGAAAATTTTGGTAGGTTTGACCTGCAACCTGATGGCTTTACCTGCTACTATTCCCACCTACCACATTTGAAATATAATTCAGCACATTTCTTCACCAACCACAAGTGGGGCCCACCAATTCTAGAATTTTCTACCAAAATGATAAACTCCGAAAATTCAACAATTTCTGAACCAGTCATCTCGTAAAATTCATAACAAATCATACGTTCATTTTTAACGGTTCAAAATTTGTGGACATATACTCAACTTATATATGTATAACATATCCAAAAATTACCACGATCCAACGGTCGGATTAAAAATTATAACCCCCGCAAAATATCTCAAAAACCCTGATTTTTAATACCTCCATTCCGACAAAAATACGGATAAAAATCTCAACATTAACTCCTTCATTTTTTAACCACAAAAATATATCCCTCATTTATATCCACATAAAATAAATATTTTCTTATCATATGAATCAATAATTAATTATTCACAAATAATATTACAGAATCACATTTATGACAACCAGGCCGTTCCCAGGAAAGAGGGGGCTTTCCAATAAGGATTTCTCCTTACTAGCGCGCAATTAGATGACCAAACCTCTCCTTAGACAGAACTTTCTAGACATTGCCAATAATGCTATCTAATAATACTATTCAAATAATATGAATTATTGATCTGATAATGGAAAATACTGTGCAGCAACAATTATTGAAACAACAATAATATAAAATATCAACGCAGCAATTATTGAATCAATAAAATAAAATATTGAACAGTAATTACTGTAACAATTATTGAGTAGTGCCTTCTTACGTAAGAATCAATAATTTCAAAAATACTATGCAATACCGTGTGCTACTGTGCAATAACGCGTATTACTGTGTTTTAACCACCGGGTATTCCAACAGTGTTAACGGTAACAACTACGCCGTTATTTGTAAAAACTCAAATTTGTCGTTTTCCTTCACCCGACAGTTATTCGTTATGGGGCCCACAAATAGCTGCGCCGTCGTACGAATATTCTCCGACAGAAAGAATATTCCACGACCAAACGAATATTCCCCGACAACAATGATTATTTTATAACCACTTGCTTATTTTGAAAAAAATTCACATATCACCCTTAACTTTAATATTTATCAATTTAACCATTTACTGAATAGTAATTATAAGAAAAATTGAATACTTTTATTTCATAAAATTCGGGGTCTTACAACAAATACAACTTACTGATACAACTGTCGTGTACAATACGACAAAACATAAACTGTGAGTTTGAATACAAATATTATCTTATAGAGAGTATTCATACTCAAAAGGAGTCCTCATTACATTTATTAACACACCATTACATAGAATAGTGAGGACTACTAACTAATACTATCATTCGGACCATCACTCCGTTCCCCGACTTGCCCTAGCTACGTTCTCATTTCCTGAAGAGAACAGTGAAAGAAAGGGTGAGCTCAACTAGCCCAGTAAGAAATATTATGACTAAGATAATGCAGAATAAATTATCATTAGTCTTCAACAATGTTAAACTGATAAAATATAATAGACATCAAGTTTAACTGCAGCGGAACAAGCAATCCATTAAAAGAGTCAAGTAGAAAATAAACTCTACTATCTTTTATGATTTAAAAGGTTTTTCAACACTGTTATCGCTGTGACTCAGCTTAATAAAATAATCCACATCATCGAATCACCCCTGTACTACGGCCAAGGATATTTGTGTATTCATTAATGGTCATGATCATGCCAACAACTGTCCATCAATGCACTACGGGCCAATGATGACTTTTACCACATCATTTATAACATTACGGTCATGATTATACCGAATAATCCCTGGTCATAATCATACCAAGTCCATCTATGCACTACATGCCACAGATGATTTTCAACATTTTATAAACATGAGGATGATGACAATGATATAAGAATTCAATAAACAAGTTCAAGAATTAATTTATCCAAGAATTAATAACGTCCAAGTTGTTAACATGATACTGCTTTGTGGAGTAAAATTCAAGAATGCTTAGAAGAATATTTTCATGAAAAGATACTGGATGAAACGCAATTATCAAGGATATTCCACAAATTTCATGGAGTATAGAAGTTAAAACTTAACCAACTGAGTACAATAAAGAATGGAATAACAAAAGAAATCACCATGCATGCGATAGACCGTACAAACAGGTTATTCCAACAGAATAATAAATAATGGAACCAGGTCCGGCGTAAACGCACAGACAGGATATTCCGACAGAATAATAAATAATGGAACCAGGTCCGGTGTAAAACACACAGACAGGATATTCCGACAGAATAATAATAAAGACGGAACCAGGTCCGGCGTAAAGCACAGACAGGATGTTCCAACTGAAAATAAAGACAGAATAATAAAGACGGAACCAGGTCCGGCGTAAAGCACAGACAGGATGTTCCAACTGAAAATAAAGATAGAATAATAAGGACGGAACCAGGTCCGGCGTAAAACACACAGACAGGATGTTCCAACAGAATAATAATAAAAACGGAACCAGGTCCGGTGTAAAACACACAGACAGGATGTTCCAACAGAATAATAGAAGAATGTCACCAAGTATAGGGTAGACCGCGTATACAGGTTATTCCAACAGAATAATAAAGAAATGAAATAACAAAAGTTCTCTTCATGAATAAGAAAGAATAACACCCCTTACCGTTTTAAAGAAGAGCTGAAATAAGGAAGTAGTTAAGTAGCAGAATACTCTTATTCTCTCTCTCTATAGTTTCTCTCTATAGTTTCTCTCTCTAGAGTTCAGTGAATTCGTAAGAAATAATGAAAGAATGAGCTGCTATTTATAGAAAAATAGAATGCATAGTAACTAATCCATGAACGGTCCAGATTGATTACTTTAATCTGACGGTCCATATTTAAAGAAAAATCTTTTAAATAAAATATAATATATTCTATTTATAGGATAACTTTAATAGAGTATTCTGTTTTATATAAAAAGATGTTTCTGTTTTATTACGTTAATAATACGAATAAAACAAAACGTCATTATCGCTAAATAATTCATATTATTAACTGACAATAATTGAATCAAACTGAGTGACTTCTCACATAAGCATTAATAATCAATACCGTGTGCTACTATGCAACCACACGTATTACTGTACTTTTACTACCGAGTAGTTCAACAGTAACAATGGTAAAATTTCCGCCGTTATTTTTAATAAAATATTTTTGTCGTTTTCTCAATCCGATAATAATTCCGTTGTGGGGTCCACCAATGATTGTGTCGTTGTACGAATATTCCCTGTTAAAACGAATATTCCACGACCAATCGAATATTATATGACAACTTGGATACTTTACAAAATTTATAAATACTACCCATAACTATTATATTATATCAAATTCACACCATAATTATTTCGAGAAAATTAAATATTTATTCATAAAATCTGGGGTCTCACAAACCCCGACACAAAAAGTTCCAAATTTGATAAAAAGTTCACATCAATATTTCGGCATAATGATATTGAAGAAAATATCATTTAAGAAGAAGATAATATCCCTTACCTCAAAATATCAGTACTTCTGGTCGGAATACCGGTATAAGGCTGAAAGAAACTTACTCTGATGAATAGAAACTCTCAAAGTATCTAAATACTCACAAAATACATTCAATAATCTAGAGAGAGAAAAAGAGAAAACTTATTTCTGGTGTGATTTTCAATTTTAACTTAGCCCTCTATTTATAGAAAAATGTTAGCACGCCGAAGTAGACTTAACCTGCAACCTGATGTCTTTACTTGCTACTATTCCCACCCACCACATTTGAATAAAAATCTCAGCACATTTTTTCACCAACCAAGAGTGGGGCCCACCAATTCTAGAAATTTCCATCAAAATAATAAACTCCGAAAATTCAATAATTTCTGAACCAGTCATCTCGTAAAATTCATAATAAATCATACGTTCATTTTTAACGGTTCAAAATTTGTGGACATATACTCAACTTATATATGTATAACATATCCAAAAATTATCACGATCCAACGGCCGAATTAAAAATTATAACCTCCGCAAAAATCCTGATTGGTTTTTAATACCGACAAAAATACTGATAAAATACATCAACATTAACTCCTTCATTTTTAACCACAAAAATATATCCCTCATTTATATCCACATAAAATAAATGTTTTCTTATCATATGAATCAATAATTAATTATTCACAAATAATATTACAGAATTACATTTATGACAACCAGGCCGTTCCCAGGAAAGAGTGGACTTTTCAATAAGAATTTTTCCTTACTTGCGCGCAATTAGATGACCAAACCTCTCCTTAGACAGAACTTTCTAGACATTGTCAATAATGTTATCTAATAATATTATTCAAATAATATGAATTATTGATCTGATAATGAGAAATACTATGCAGTGATAATTATTGAAACAACAATAATATTAAATAGCAATGCAGCAATTATTGAATCAATAAAATAAAATATTGAACAGTAACTACTGTAACAATTATTGAGTAGTGTCTTCCTTCGTAAGAATCAATAATTGGTGCAATACCGTGTGCTACTGTATTTTAACCACCAGGTATTCCAACAGTATTAACGGTAACAACTACGCCGTTAATTATAAACAACTTATACTTGTCGTTTTCTTCATCCAATCGCTTTCCGTTATGGGGTCCACAAATAGCTGCGCCGTCGTACGAATATTCCCCGACAGAAAGAATATTTCATGACCAAACGAATATTCCTCGACAAAATGAATATTTTATAACCACTTGTTTATTTTACAAAATTTGCACATTTCACTTATAACTAAGGTATTATATCAAACTAACACCTTATTATTCACAATAATATTTAGAGAAAATTTAATTTTATTCATTAATAAGCTGGGGTCTTACATTAACGGTAATAATTACGCCGTTATTCAAAAAAACTCATACTTTGTCGTTTTCCTTCATTAAACCGTTTTCCGTTATGAGGCCCACAAATGGTTGCGCCGTCGTACGAATATTCCCCGACAACAAGAATATTCCACGACCAAACGAATATTCCCCGACAACAATTAATATTTTATAATCACTTGCTTATTTTTAAAAAATTTGCACATTTCACCCATAACCAAAGTATTATATCAATTTAACATCTTATTATTCACAATAATAAATAGAGAAAATTCGATTTTATTCATTAAAAAGTTGGGGTCTTACATATATATAGTCCGCTTTCTATGCGGGTGGTCCGTATGCGAACCACCTTTAGCGACGGACACAATCGTCGCTAATCCTAACGTTATAGGGTCTGAACCGAGCTATAACGACGGTTCTGATCTACCGCGGGCGACACGTTTAGCAACAATTTTGTCCGTCGCTAAACACATACGGACCACCCGCATAGGAAGTTTTTTTCTCTCTCTATATGTGTGTGTGTGTGTGTGTGTATATATGAGAATGATTTATAGAAAACATTTTCTCCGTCCAACTTTGTTTGTTCTAGTTTGAAATTACACGCCTATTAAAAAAATTGATCACCAAATTACTTATCTTAATTACTTTATTATCATCTTTTTTTTTTGTTTTATTCAATCTCCTAACTCTTTCTTGAAACAATAAAATAGATGAGAGATGAGGGGTAAAAGATGTGATTGAGATTTTAATGTCAAAGTCAATGGTACTACTTTTTTTAATATATGTCATGTTGTTTTTAATAATTTTTTTAAAAGTTAAATAAGAGTATTATTAAAAAAATAATGTCAAAAATAATATTTAAAAGAAAAGAGGATAAATAGATTTGGAAAAATTAAAAAAAAATAAAAAAAAATTATGACAAATAAATTTTGATAGAGAATATAGGACGATGACAAATACATTTATTCACTATTATTATTAACGGATGATAACAAATTTAATCAATTCCGTCATTCACTACAATTAATCAATTGCGTTTGTCCTATTATAATGTATAATAACTACTGTAGTTGTTATGAATTATTGCTGGTATACATGTATATGGTTATAATGAATCGAGTCTGAAGCCCCATGCATGCGATTGATTACAAGCAACCCCAGCTGACAGTTATGTTACCACGTACATCTCATTTAACACGGCTCATCAGTCCTTGTCCTTTCCACTTGTTTTAAATTTCCTTCTCTGCGTATGTCTTGGCTTTCGCTTTCGCTTTCGCTTTCGCTTTCTTCTCTTTCTATTTTCTTTTACTTTTCCTAATTATATATATATATATATATATATATATATATATATATATATATATATATATATTTCTAGCTAATTTTCTCTTTCTTTTTTTTGGAAAATGATTAACATGAAATTAACTTTGGTCAATTGATCAATACAATATCGACACGCAGATAAAATATAATCTTTTCCTATGCATATCAATATTATATTAATCAATTGACTAACTTATCATAAAATTAATTTCCGAATCCTTCTTTTTGTATTCTTCTCCTTTGTGAATGGGACGGTAGGCCAACTATTTGTGTCTTGAATCTTTTGATCCATCGGGAGGATATGATTAAGGAGAATTTAATTTTGTTCTGTGAGCATAATCTATTACAACTAGTGTTCGTAATTAATTTCACACTAGTATTTTAAACTAGTTTAAAGTTTTCATATGTTTACCTTGTTTTCTATTCTTATATACGGGACAAAGTCAGAATTTATTTTTGGGGAGGCCAAAATTTTTTTAACAGCATAAAATAAATTCATCATCAAAAAATAAAATTTTACCATTAGAAAATATATTTTAATTAAAATAAAAATAATGTAGTAATAGAATTTATTTTGACACAGACTGTGAAACCCCATATTTTATGAATAAAGATTTTATTTTTTTTGAAATATTTTTTTAAAATATTATAGTGTGAATTTGAGATAATGTTATAGTTGTGGGTTGTATTTATAAATTTTGCCAAGTATGCAAGTTGTTGTATTATATTCGATTGGTCGGGGATTATTCGTACGACGGCACAATTATTGGTGGACCCCACAACGGAATTATTGTCGGATTGAGAAAACGACAAAAATATTTTATTAAAAATAACGGCGGAAGTTTTACCGTTGATACTGTTGAACTACTCGGTAGTAAAAGTACAGTAATACGTGTGGTTGCATAGTAACACACGGTATTGATTATTAATGCTTATGTGAGAAGTCACTCAGTTTGATTCAATTATTGTCAGTTAATAATATGAATTATTTAGCGATTATGAAGTTTTGTTTTATTCGTATTATTAACGTAATAAAACAGAAATATCTTTTTATATAAAACAGAATACTTTATTAAAGTTATTCTATAAATAGAATATATTATATTTTATTTAAAAGATTTTTCTTTAACTATGGACCGTCAGATTAAAGTAATCAATCTGGACCGTTCATGGATTAGTTACTATGCATTTCATTTTCCTATAAATAGAAGCTCATTCCTTCATTATTTTCTTACGAATTTACTGAAACTATAGAGAGAGTTCTTCTTCTATAATCTTGAGCGTATTTCTTTAGAGTTTAAGAAAGCTTTGAGCGTAGTACAAGTTTCTTCGAGTATATTCCCGCCCTACCAGTCGGAATACTCTTCTTTCAAAGATAAGTGATATTATTTGTTGTACCTGTAAGGGGTATTATTTCTTTTGTATTCATGAAGAGAACTTCTGTTATTCCATTATTTATTATTCTGTTAGAATAACCTGTATACGCGGTATACCCTATACTTGGTGACATTCTTCTATTATTCTGTTGGAACATCCTGTCTGTGTGTTTTACACCGGACCGAGTTTCGTCTTTATTATTATTCTGTTGGAACATCCTGTCTGTGTGTTTTATACCGGACCTGGTTCTGTCTTTATTATTCTGTTGGAATATCCTGTCTGTGTGTTTTACACCGGACCTGGTTCCGTCTTTATTATTCTGTTGGAATATCCTGTCTGTGCGTTTTACGCCGGACTTGGTTCCGTCTTTATTATTCTGTTGGAACATCCTGTCGGTGTGAATTTCACCTGACCTGGTTCCGTTATTATTATTCTGTTGGAATATCCTGTCTATGCGAAGTACCGCATGCATGGTGATTTTTTTTGTTATTCTATTCTTTATTATACTCAGTTGGTTAAAGTTTTGACTTCTACACTCCATGAAATTAGTAGAATATCCGTGATATTTGCGCTTTATCCAGTATCTTTTCATGAAAATATTCTTCTGAGTATTCTTGAATTTTACTCTACACAAAAGTATCATGTTGACAATTTGAACGTTATTGGTTCTTGGACAAATTAATTCTTGAACTTGTTTTATTGAATTCTTATATCATTGTCATCATCCTCATGTTTATATTATGTTGAAAGTCATCTGTGGCCTGTAGTGCATAGATGGACTTGGTATGATTATGACTAGGGATTATTCGGTGTAATCATGACCGTAATGTTACATATAATGTGGAAAAAGTTCTCATTGGCCCGTAGTGCATTGATGGAAAATTTTTGGTATGATTATGGCTATGGATTCTCTTTGGCCGTAGTGCAAAGATGAATTATTTTATGGCATGATCAGGACCGTTGATGAAAACACGATTATCTTTGGCTCGTAGTGCATGGATAATTCGTGGTCGTGATGCTAAAGAATATCCTTGGTCGTAGTGCAGGGGTGATTCAATGATGTGGATTATTTTTTTAGTTGTGTCTCAGCGATAAAAGTCATGAAAAATCTTTTAAATCATAAAAGATAGTAGATTTTATTCTCTACTTGACTCTTTTAATGGATTGTTGGTTCCGTTGCAGTTAAACTTGATGTCTATTGTATTTTATCAGTTTAACATTGTTGAAGACTAATGATAATTTATTCTGCATTATCTTAGTCATAATATTTCTTACTGGGTTAGTTGAGCTCACCCTTTCTTTCACTGTTCTCTTCAGGAAATGAGAACGAAGCTGGGACGAGTCGGAAAACGGAGTGATGGTCCTAGATAATAGCATTAATAGTCCTCACTATTCTATGTAATAGTGTGATAATAATTGTAAGGACTCCTTTTGAGTATGGATACTCTCTAGAAGACAATATTTGTATTCAAACTCACAGTTTATGTTTTGTCGTATTGTACACGACAGTTGTATTAGTAAGTTATATTTGAATTCTGTACCATGTATCTGGCGATCCAAGATGGGTGATGTATTCCTATTTTTGGGGGCGTCACAGTTGGTATCAAAGCTTAGGGATATGATCCCTGGCTAGGATGTGAGAATAGAACTAGGAGGGGAGAGACGGGGAATTCTTTCGCTAGTATGACCTACCTAAGTTTACTTGTTATTTAATTGGTCGGTCAGAGTATAGAGATAATATGTGATATGTTAATTAACCCTTATTTTGTAACAGTATTTGAAAATGACATCTGAAAATGTTGAGATAAGGAATGGAGCACAGGAGACCGTTGAGTCTCCACAGATCAATAATCAGGACAATGTGCAATAAGATGGCGATAATCTTCCTGTAAACAACAACACTGATCAATTGACGAACGACGGTACGTTTAAGAGCTTTTTAGAATTCATGCAACATCAGGTGAAGGCGGCTCCTGTTCATAATGCAGGAGGAAACAATGGCAACCCATAGTTGGTCACCGCAAAGCAATTCAAGGAGCTGGGACCACCGGAGTTTTTGGGAAAGCCAGAACCACTTAAGGCGGAGACGTGGTTAAAGCAGATCACCAAGATATTTGATGTCTTGGGATGCTTCGAGGAGCAAAAGGTTCCCTTTACCACCTTTATGTTGCGTGAATAGGTAGATCACTGGTGGAAATCTGTAAAACATACCCAGCCTGACGCACTCAAGATATCTTGGGAGAAATTCCAAGAGCTGTTCAACGACAAGTACTTTCCTAAAAGCATTCGTCACATGAAGGAGGTGGAATTTATCAAGTTGGAGCAAAACAACATGACCGTGTTGCAGTACGAAGCCAAGTTTGCCGAGTTGTCCCGATTTGTGTCCCACTTAGTTGATAATGAAGAAAGAATGACGCGAATATTTTTAAGAGGTTTGAAGCCTGAGATACGTCAATATCTTATCTCTCATAAACAGTGTTTGTATTCAGATGTTGTTAATAGGGCTCAGTTAGTGGAGCGCGATAACGAGTCAAAGCAATCAAAAGAGAGCAATCGACAAAATGATAATACAGGTGATAACAGTCATCAAAGCGGTGACAATAAGCATGGAGGGAATCAACATGCCAAAAATGGTAACCACTTCGGTGGTAATCATGGCCAAAACAATAAGAATGGACACTTCAAGAAGAGAAGGTTCAACAATGGCGTAAAGACGTCGGTACCAGCACCCGTTTCAAAGGAAGAAGAACGACCACCGGTCGTATGTTTCAAATGCGGACAGGGGGGACACATCCGTCCAAACTGTACGCATCAATCCAAAGCGTGTTTTAATTGCGAAAGAGAAGGTCACCTAGCTCGATTTTGTCATATGGTGAAGTCAAGTCCAGCTGAGATAGTGATGCCAAAGGATGTCCCAGACAAGCCAAAGTCGGTAGTTTAAGAGATAGCGTTTTTTTTCGTGACGAGGAACCTGAATAAAATTATCACGGGTATGTTAGTCATAAACTCTTTTGAAGTCTATACCGTGTTAGATACCGGTTCTACTCACTCTTTTATTTCACCTATGTTTGAACTTAACACCGGAGAAGTTAGACTTTGATTTATCTGTTGAAATTTTATTGGGAGAAACCTTCGTTACCTCCACTATTTATAAATCTTGTTCAAATCAACACTTTCACATTACCTGTCGATCTTATCTCTTTGAAAATACTTGCATTGATGTGATTTTTGGAAACGATTGGTTAACTGCTCATCATGCTTTTCGTAAGATTGTTAGCTTTCATATTCCTAACCAACCTATTATGCGAATTCAAGTAACCAAATCACTAAAGTCAATCATTGTCATATCAATCCATAAGTAAAAATCCACGTTCCTTTCGTTGTTGACTTCCTGGTGTGGAATGCACCGAAGCCAGACTTTCCGTAGGAGACGTTGTAAATGACGATGGCAAGTTGATAGGTATCAATGTGACGTGTTATCCAAGTCTTGGATGAGGGTCACAGTTTTGAATGATATTTCTATTGTTAATAAATTTCCAGACGTATTCTTGAAGACTTCTTATGTAAGACCCCAACTTTTATAAATAAAGATGAATTTTCTACAAATATCATTTTTGAATATTATAGAGTTAATTTTAATATAATGTTATAGTTGTGGGTAATATTTATAATTTTTGCAAAGTACGCAAGTTGTTATATAATATTCGATTGGTCGGGGAATATTCGTTTTACCAGGGTATTCGTACAACGGCACAATCATTGGTGGACCCCACAACGAAATTATTGTCGGATTGAGAAAATGAAAAATATTTTATTAAAAATGACGGCGGAAGTTTTACCATTGTTACTGTTGAACTACTCGGTAGTAAAAGTACAGTAATACGTGTGGTTACATAGTAGCACACGGTATTGTTTATTATGCTTATGTGAGAAAGTCACTCAGTTTGATTCAATTTATTGTCAGTTAATAATATGAATTATTTAGCGATAATGACGTTTTGTTTTATTCGTATTATTAACGTAATAAAACAGAAACATCTTTATATATAAAACATAATACTTTATTAAAGTTATTCTATAAATAGAATTATATTATATTTTATTTAAAAGATTTTTCTTTTAATATGGACCGTCAGATTAAAGTAATCAATGTGACAACTCCAAAATAGGTTCATTCCACCCAACCCATTCTGAGTCGCCAAATACATGGTACAGAAAACAACTACAACTTTATTACAACAATTGTCGTGCAATACAACAACACATATGCTGTGAGTTTGGATACAAAATATATACCAAATGTGACTCATGTTCCAACGTGGACATCACCTCACAATAACACCTTACATAAAGGTATAGTCAAAACTGTTTTAGAAATTAGAATCTTTGGGAAGTGCTCAAGGAAACCTTCGTACATGGAGGCCACGCGTCTAGGTTATGATAGATATCATATGGCCACAGAATTATCCTTGGTTGACCCAATAAACCCCAAAGAAAAACGAGAAGATTACTATCATATTCTTCCCAATGGTGAGTCTTCTCTTGACTTATCATTATCTCCACTGTCTCTAATTGAGAATTATACTTCAAAAACAAACACCAAGATTATATAGGTAGTGCCCATAGATATACTCAGCAAGTGGATGAGAATCCTGTCTTATGATGACACGAGGTTGTATGTCATTAGACATCTTGTATGATAGTGACAAAACACCCTTCCAACGTTGGGTTCGCCTCACCCTATTTTCTTCACCAATATAACTACTAAATGATGACCACGTTCTATTCCCTTGTTCCCCGCTCGACCCAGCTACACTCTTATTACCTGAAAGGAATTGTGAAGCAAAAGGGTGAGCACAACTAGCTCAGTAAAGAATATCATGACTAAAGATAATTAAATTATCAATAGCCTTCATCAATAATAAATCAGAGATTTAGAACATATGGTAAATGATAAAAAATTTCAACCATAGTTGCAGCGGAATGAGCAATCCATTAGAAGAGTCAAATATACTATAAAGTCTATTATCTTCTCCATGTTAAAAATCCACTAACAATATTTTATCCCTGTAACATCACTCAACAGTTCCTTTCCACAATCATATGAATAATTCATGATCATAATTGTGATTCTAAATTTTTTCTTCGCACCCAGGACGAAGAATATTTTCATCACCTGTCTTTACCTGAAATATCAAAGATCATGGTTATACCAAATCACAGTTCCTGTTCATAATCTTACTAATAAATCATCTTTGCACTACGGCCAAAGATATTCAACAACAGTTCATCTTTGCACTACAGGCCAAAGATATTCATCAACAGACCATCTTTGCACTACTGGCCAAAGATATTCAACAACAGTTCATCTTTGCACTACAGGCCAAAGATATTCATTATAATTCATCTTTGTACTACGGCCAAAGATATTCATCAACAATTCATCTTTGCACTACAGGCCAAAGATATTCCTCACAGTTCATATTTGCACTACAGGCCAAATATATTCATCAACAGTTCATATTTGCACTACAGGCCAAATATATTAATATCTCAAAGAATATATAATCATTTAAGAATTTATATAAACAATAATTATAACCATGTTGATCATTTCACCTTTGCACTTAAGCTAAAGATATTCAATTATAAATTCAATGGTCATGATCATACCAGTCAACAATTCAACTTTGCACTACAGGCCAAAGAGAACCCTAGTCATGATCATACCAATAATCTACCCATCTTTACACTCAGTGAAAGAGAATTTTAACATCAGGGTTATAAAAATGTTATATATGATGATAAAAATAATATGATCAACATATAGTTTTAATCTCAAGAGTAATATTCGTAACTCATGAATAGTAAATCGTGAATAGTAACTCATGAATAGTAACCCGATACAAAAGATAGAAATTTTACAATAAAATCCATACTAATATTCGGTATAATGATATTGAAAGAATAACATTACTTAAATTATAAACAATTTATTTTAATTGTTTACACTTTACTAATTAATGCATTTAATCATCATAAAATGCCAACTCTTACAATTTCATCATCAATAACCAAAACCCTCATCAAAAATCTGCATATACCTCATATAGGATTCTCAAGCCATAAAATCCTATTTTCCAAATTTTCTTTCTTCACAAACATATTTTTTCATTTATCATACTAGACCATTTTCATGAAAAATACCAAATCAGTTCAAAATATTTCTTTTCTGGGATTTAGCATAATATAGTCCCATAGTGAACATATATTTTTCTCAGAATTTTTAAAAGTCATTTACTATTTTTCATATGGTCAAAACAGCCGAATATTTAGACATTTATCAAAAATTGTACTTTTGTCCAAAAAATTCTGAAATTAACAGAGTATACTTCCATCATATACATGTACTCCAATAAAAATTTCATCAATTTTGGGAGTTAACCACAAGAAATTATAAGCAGTTACTTTTAAATAGTCTTTTTCATAAAATTCATAACTCTCAATCTATACATCCAAAAATCACCATTTTTGGACACAATCAAGAAAACTCATCAAAATATCATTTCAAATTTTTCCAGAATTTTTGAAGTTCAGAAAAATTACGAAACTGAAAAACATAACAACCTTAAAATTCCTTACTATCCCTTACTATCCCTTAAATCCCTTACCTCAAAAGAGCAGTACTTCTGAACGGTATAAGGTGAAGGAAACTTGCACTGATGAATAGCAACTCACCAAGTATCTAAAACTCACAAAATACACTCAATAATCTAGAGAGAGAAAGAGAGAAAACTTATGTTTCTGGTGTGATTTTCAATTCTAACTTAGCCCTCTATTTATAGGAAAATTTTGGTAGGTTTGACCTGCAACCTGATGGCTTTACCTGCTACTATTCTCCCACCACATTTAAAATATAATTCAGCACATTTCTTCACCAACCACAAGTGGGGCCCACCAATTCTAGAAATTTTCCACAAAAAATGAATTATAACCTGATTCCAAATCAGCCACCCAAAATTCATAAACAAATCATACGTTCATTTTTAACGGTTCAAAATTTATGGATATATACTCAACTTATATATGTATAACATATCCAAAAATTACCACGATCCAACGGTCGGATTAAAAATTATAACCCCGCAAAATATCTCAAAAAACTGATTTTTAATACCTCCATTCCGACAAAAATACTGATAAAAACCTCAACATTAACTCCTTCATTTTTAACCACAAAAATATATCCCTCATTTATTCCACATAAAATAAATATTTTTCTTATCTATGAATCAATAATTAATTATTCACAAATAATATTACAGAATCACATTATGACACCAGGCCGTTCAGGAAAGAGGGGGCTTTCCAATAAGGATTTTTCCTTACTGGCGCGCAATTAGATGACCAAACCTCTCCTTAGACAGAACTTTCTAGACATTGCCAATAATGCTATCTAATAATACTATTCAAATAATATGAATTATTGATCTGATAATGGGAAATACTGTGCAGCAACAATTATTGAACAACAATAATACAAAATTTCAACGTAGCAATTATTGAATCAATAAAATAAAATATTGAACAGTAATTACTGTAACAATTATTGAGTAGTGCCTTCTTACGTAAGAATCAATTAATTTCAAAATACTATGCAATACCGTGTGCTACTGTGCAATAACGCGTATTACTGTATTTTAACCACCGGGTATTCCAACAGTATTAACGGTAACAACTACGTCGTTATTTGTAAAAACTCAAATTTGTCATTTTCTTCATCTGACAGTTATTCGTTATGGGGCCCACAAATAGCTGCGCCGTCGTACGAATATTCTCCGACAGAAAGAATATTCCACGACCAAACGAATATTCCCCGACAACAATGATTATTTTATAACCACTTAAAAAAAATTCATATTTCACCCATAACTTTAAACTTTTATCAATTTAAACCATTTACTGAATAGTAATTATAAGAAAATTGAATATTTTTTTCATAAAATTCGGGTCTTACAATCTCCCCTCCTTATGAAATTTCGTCCTCGAAATTTACGTACCTTGTATTTCAAAGAGTTGAGAATACCTTGCTTTCATTTCGGATTCCATCTTTCTTGTCATCATGATTTCTCCATTGCTCATCTCCTGTATTTCAGATATCATTCTAGAATACAGCTTCAAAATAAGGGTTAATTGATCAAATTAACATATCACATAATATCCTGATATTATGACTGACCAACAAATAAGCTTAGGTAGGACACACTAGCGAAAGATTTACTCATCTCTCCCCTCCTAGTTTTATTCCCCGATCTCCGCCAGAGATCATATCCCTAAGCTCTGATACCACCTGTGACAACCCCAAAATAGGTTCATTCCACCCAACCCATTCTGAGTCGCCAAATACATGGTACAGAAAATAACTACAACTTTATTACAACAATTGTCGTGCAAAATACAACAACACATATGCTGTGAGTTTGGATACAAATATATACCAAATGTGACTCATGTTCCAACCGTGGACATCACCTCACAAAACACCTTACATAAAGGTATAGTCAAAAACTGTTTTAGAAATTAGAATCTTGGGAAGTGCTCAAGAAAACCTTCGTACATGGGAGGCCACGCGTCTAGGTTATGATAGATATCATATGGCCACAGAATTATCCTTGGTTGACCCAATAGACCCCAAAGAAAAACGAGAAGATTACTATCATATTCTTCCAATGGTGAGTTCTCTTGACTTATCATTATCTCACTGTCTCTAATTGAGAATTATACTTCAAACAAACACCAATGATTATATAGGTAGTGCCATAGATATACTCAGCAAGTGGATGAGCACATCCCTGTCTTATGATGACACGAGGTTGTATGTCATTAGACATCTTGTATGATAGTGACAAAACCCCCTTCCAACGTTGGGTTCGCCTCACCCTATTTTCTTCACCAAATATAACTACTAAATGATGACCACCGTTCTTTCCTTGTTACCCCGCTCGACCCAGCTACACTCTTATTACCTGAAAGGAATTGTGAAGCAAAAGGGTGAGCACAACTAGCTCAGTAAAGAATATCATGACTAAAGATAATTAAATTATCAATAGCCTTCATCAATAATAAATCAGAGATTTAGAACATATGGTAAATGATAAAAATTTCAACCATAGTTGCGCGGGGAACGAGCAATCCATTAGAAGAGTCAAATATACTATAAGTCTATTATCTTCTCCATGTTAAAAATCCACCAACAATATTTTATCCCTGTAACATCACTCAACAGTTCCTTTCCACATCATATGAATAATTCATGATCATAATTGTGATTCTAAATTTTTCTTCGCACCCAGGACGAAGAATATTTTCATCAACTGTCTTTACCTGAAACATCAAAGATCATGGTTATACCAAATCACAGTTCCTGTTCATAATCTTACTAATAAATCCATCTTTGCACTACGGCCAAAGATATTCAACAACAGTTCATCTTTGCACTATAGGCCAAAGATATTCATCAACAGACCATCTTTGCACTACTGGCCAAAGATATTCAACAACAGTTCATCTTTGCTCTACAGGCCAAAGATATTCCTCAACAGTTCATATTTGCACTACAGGCCAAATATATTCATCAACAGTTCATATTTCTAGACATTGCCAATAATGCTATCTAATAATACTATTCAAATAATATGAATTATTGATCTAATAATGGGAAATACTGTGCAGCAACAACTATTGAACAACAATAATTACAAAATTTCAACGTAGCAATTATTGAATCAATAAAATAAAATATTGAACAGTAATTACTGTAACAATTATTGAGTAATGCCTTCTTACGTAAGAATCAATAATTTCAAAAATACTATGCAATACCGTGTGCTACTGTGCAATAACGCGTATTACTGTATTTTAACCACGGGTATTCTAACAGTATTAACGGTAACAACTACGCCGTTATTTATAAAAACTCAAATTTGTCGTTTTCTTCATCCGACAGTTATTCGTTATGGGGCCACAAATAGCTGCGCCGTCGTACGAATATTCTCCGACAGAAAGAATATTCCACGACCAAACGAATATCCCCGACAACAATGATTATTTTATAACACCTAAAAAAAATTCATATTTCACCCATAACTTTAAACTTTTATCAATTTAACCATTTACTGAATAGTAATTATAAGAATAATTGAATACTTTTATTTCATAAAATTCGGGGTCTTACAATCAATCTAGACCGTTCATGGATTAGTTACTATGCATTCTATTTTTCTATAAATAGCAGCTCATTCCTTCATTATTTCTTACGAATTCACTGAACTCTAGAGAGAGAAACTATAGAGAGAAACTATAGAGAGAGAGAAGAAGAGTATTCTGCTACTTAACTACTTCCTTACTTCAGCTCTTCTTTAAAACGGTAAGGGGTGTTATTCTTTCTTATCCATGAAGAGAACTGTTGTTATTCCATTTCTTATTATTCTGTTGGTATAACTTGTATACGCGGTCTACCCTATACTTGGTGACATTCTTCTATATTCTGTTGGAACATCTTGTCTGTGTGTTTTACACCGGACCTGGTTCCGTCTTGTTATTATTCTATTGGAACATCCTGTCTGTGTGTTTTACACCGGACCTGGTTCCGTTTTGTTATTATTCTATTGGAACATCCTGTCTGTGTGTTTTACACCGGACCTGGTTCCGTCTTGTTATTATTCTATCGGAATATCCTGTCTGTGCGTTTACGCTGGACCTGGTTCTATTATTTATTATTCTGTCGGAATATCCTGTCTGTGCGTTTACG
Source organism: Panax notoginseng (assembly GCA_016801055.1). Taxonomy (NCBI): domain Eukaryota; kingdom Viridiplantae; phylum Streptophyta; class Magnoliopsida; order Apiales; family Araliaceae; genus Panax; species Panax notoginseng. Next base: position 164,597,336 of record CM029012.1, on the reverse strand, counting down.
CCGGACCTGGTTCCGTCTTGTTATTATTCTATCGGAATATCCTGTCTGTGCGTTTACGCCGGACCTGGTTCCATTATTTATTATTCTTGTCGGATATCATGTCTGTGCGTTTACGCCGGATGGTTCCATTATTTTATTATTCTGTCGGAATATTGTCTGTGCGTTTACGCCGGACCTGGTTCCATTATTTTATTATTCTGTTAGAATAACCTGTTTGTGCGGTCTATCGCATGCATGGTGATTTCTTTTGTTATTCCATTCTTTATTGTACTCAGTTGGTTAAGTTTTGACTTCTATACTCCATGAAATTTGTGGAATATCCTTGATAATTGTGTTTCATCCAGTATCTTTTCATGAAAATATTCACCTGATCAGTCTTGAAGTTTACTCCACAAAGCAGTATCATGTTGACAATTTGGACGTTATTAATTCCTGGATAAATTAATTCTTGAACTTGTTTTATTGAATTCTTATATCATTGTCATCATCCTCATGTTTATAAAATGTTGAAAGTCATCTGTGGCTTGTAGTGCATAGATGGACTTGGTATGATTATGACCAGGGATTATTCGGTATAATCATGACCGTAATGTTACAAATGATGTGGTAAAAGTCCTCATTGGCCCGTAGTGCATTGATGGACAGTTGTTGACATGATCATGACCATTAATGAATACACGAATATCCTTGGCCGTAGTGCAGGGGTGATTCGATGATGTGGATTATTTTATTAAGCTGAGTCACAGCGATAACAGTGTTGAAAAACCTTTTAAATCATAAAAGATAGTAGAGTTTATATTTTCTACTTGACTCTTTTAATGGATTGCTTGTTCCGCTGTAGTTAAACTTGATGTCTATTATTTTATCAGTTTAACATTGTTGAAGGCTAATGATAATTTATTCTGCATTATCTTAGTCATAATATTTCTTTACTGGGCTAGTTGAGCTCACCCTTTCTTTCACTGTTTCTTCAGGAAATGAGAACGTAGCTGGGGCAAGTCGGAGAACGGAGTGATGGTTCGAATGATAGTATTAGTTAGTAGTCCTCACTATTCTATGTATAGTGTGTTAATAAATGTAATGAGGACTCCTTTTGAGTATGAATACTCTCTAGAAGATAATATTTGTATTCAAACTCACAGTTTATGTTTTATCGTATTGTACACGACAGTTGTATTAGTAAGTTATATTTGTATTCTGTACTATGTATCTGACGGCCCAAGATGGGTGATGTATGTGACAATCCCAAAATAGGTCCATTCCACCCAATCCATTCTGAGTCGTCAAATACATGGTACAGAAAACAACTACAACTTTATTACAACAATTGTCGTGCAAAATACAACAGCACATATGCTGTGAGTTTAGATACAAATATATACCAAATGTGACATTGGACACCATCATGTATCAGCACCTCACAAAGGTACCTTACATAAAGGTACAGTCCAAAAACTGTTTTAGAAACTAGAATCTTGGGAAGTGCTCAAGGAACCTTCGTACATGGAAGGCCATGCGTCTAGGTTATGATAGATATCATATGGCCAAATAATTATCCTTGGTTGACCCAATAGACCCAAAGAAAAACGAGAAGATTACTATCATATTCTTCCCAATGGTGAGTCTTCTCTTGACTTATCATTATACTCCACTGTATCTAACTGAGAATTATACTTCAAACAAACACCAAGATTATATAGGTAGTGCTTGTAGATATAACTCGGCAAGCGGATGTGCACAATCATGTCTTATGATGACACGAGGTTGTATGTCGTTAGACATCTTGTATTATAGGGAAAACACCCTTCCAACGTTGGGTTCGCCTCACCCTATTTTCTTCACCAAATATAACTACTAAATGATGACCACCGTTCTATTCCCTTGTTATCCTCGCTCGACCCAGCTACACTCTTATTACCTGAAAGGAATTGTGAAGCCAAAAGGGTGAGCACAACTAGCTCAGTAAAGAATATCATGACTAAAGATAAATAAATTATCAATAGTCTTCATCAATAATAAATCAGAGATTTAGAACATATGGTAGATGATAAAAAATTTCAACCATAGTTGCAGCGGAACATGCAATCCAAATCCATTAAAGAGTCAAATAGACCATAAAGTCCATTATCTCTTCCATGTTAAAATCCACCAACAATGTTTTATCCATGTAACATCACTCAATAGTTCCTTTCCACAATCATATGAATAACTCATAATCATATATTGTGACTCTAAATTTTTCTTCGCACCCAGGACGAATAATATTTTCATCACCTGTCTTTACCTGAAACATCAAAGATCATGGTTATACCAAATCACATTTCCTGTTCATAATCATACTAATAAATCATCTTTGCACTACGGCAAAGATATTATTTGTATCACCAGTTGGTCATGTTTATCTCAACATCTGTTCATCTTTGCACTACTGGCCAAAGATATTCAACAACATATCATCTTTGCACTACGGGCCAAAGATATTCATCAACAATTCATCTTTGCACTACAGGCCAAAGATATTCATCAATATTTCATCTTTGCACTACAGGCCAAAGATATTAATATCTCAAAGAAAATATATAATCATTTCAGAATTTATATAAACAATAATTATAACCATGTTGATCAATTCACCTTTGCACTTAAGCTAAAGATATTCACATATAATTCAATAGTCATGATCATTACAATCAACAATTCAACTTTGTACTACTGGCCAAAGAGAACCATAGTCATGATCATACCAATAATTTACCCATCTTTAACTCAAGCGAAAGAGAATTTCAACATCAAGGTTATAAAAATGTTATATATGATAATAAAAAACAATATGATCAAAATATGGATTTTAATTTTAAGAGCAATATTCATAAATCAACTATAATTTGGTTAGAAAAAGAAACCAATTTTGTCGTAAATAGTAACTCGTGAATAGTAACTCATGAATAGTAACTCGTGAATAGTACCTCATGAATAGTAACCCCGACACAAAGATAGAAATTCCACAATAAATCCATACCAATATTTTGGTATAATGATATTGAAAGAATAATAATCTTAAGCTTATAAACAATTTATTTAAATTGTTTACACTTTACTAATTAATGCATTTAATCATCATAAAATGCCAACTCTTAAGATTTCATCATCAATAACCAAAACACTCATCAAAAATCTGCATAACCTCATATATAGGATTCTCAAGCTATAAAATCCTATTTTCCAATTTTCTTACTTCACATAACATATTTAATTCATTTTCTCATAACTAGACTATTTTCATGAAAAATACCAAATCCGTTCCAAAAATATTTCTTTTCTGAATTTAGCATATATAGTCCATAGTGAACATATATTTTTCTCAGAATTTTTAAAAAGTCATTTACTATTTTTCATATGGCCAAAATAGCCGAATATTTAGACATTTATCAAAAATAGTACATTTGTCTAAAAATTCTGAAATTTACAGAGTATACTTCTATCATATACATGTACTTTCAATAAAAATTTCATCAATTTTGGAGTTAACCACAAGGAATTATAAGTGTTACTTTAAATAGTCTTTTCTCATAAAAATTCATAACTCTCAATCTATACATCCAAAAATCACCATTTTTGGACACAATCAAGAAAACTCATCAAAATTTCATTTCAAAATTTTTCCAGAATTTTTGAAGATCAGAAAAATTACGAAACTGAAAAATCATAACAACCCTTAAATCCCTTAATATCCCTTACCTCAAAAGAGCAGTACTTCTGACTGGATATCGATATGATGCTGAAGAAACTTGCACTGATGAATAGAACTCACCAAGTATTAAAAACTCACAAAATATGCTTCATAATATAGAGAGAAAGAGAGAAAGCTTATGTTTCTGGTGTGTTTTTCAATTCTAACTTAGCCCTCTATTTATAGGAAAATTTTGGGGTTTGACTCTGCAACCTGATGGCTTTACCTGCTACTATTCCCACTCACCACATTTGAAATATAATTCAGCACATTTCTTCACCAACCACAGTGGGGCCCACCAATTCTATAATTTTTCTACCAAAATGATAAACTCCGAAAATTCAACAATTTCTGAACCAGTCATCTCGTAAAATTCATAATAAATCATACGTTCATTTTAACGGTTCAAAATTTGTGGGCATATACTCAACTTATATATGTATAACATATCCAAAAATTACCACGATCAACGGTCGGATTAAAAATTATAACCCCGCAAAATATCTCAAAAACCCTGATTTTTAATACCTCCATTCCGACAAAAATACGGATAAAAATCTCAAAATTAACTCCTTCATTTTTTAACCACAAAAATATATCCCTCATTTATATCCCCATAAAATAAATATTTTCTTATCACATGAATCAATAATTAATTATTCACAAATAATATTACAGAATCACATTTATGACACCAGACCGTTCCCAGGAAAGAGGGGGCTTTCCAATAAGGATTTCTCCTTACTGGCGCGCAATTAGAGACCAAACTCTCCTTAGACAGAACTTTCTAGACATTGACAATAATGTTATCTAATATATTATTCAAATAAATGAATTATTGATCTGATAAAGGAAAATACTGTGCAGCAACAATTATTGAAACAACAATAATATAAAATATCAA
>CM029012.1:164480592-164592602 GCA_016801055.1 Panax notoginseng | reverse complement strand
TATAAAGTCCAACGAGCAATCCATTAGAAGAGTCAAATAGACTATAAAGTCTATTATCTTCTCCATGTTAAAAATCCACCAACAATATTTTATCCATGTAACATCACTCAACAGTTCCTTTCCACAATCATAAGAATAACTCATAATCATAATTGTGACTCTAAATTTTTTTTCGCACCCAGGACGAAGAATATTTTCATCAACTGTCTTTTCCTGAAACATCAAAGATCATGGTTATACCAAATCACAATTCCTGTTTATAATCATACTAACAAATCCATCTTTGCACTACGGGCCAAAGATATTCATCAACAAACCATATTTGCACTACGGGACAAAGATATTCAACAACAGTTCATCTTTGCACTACAGGCCAAAGATATTCATCAACAATTCATATTTGCACTACAGGCCAAATATATTCATATCTCAAAGAAATATATAATCATTTCAGAATTTATATAAACAGTAATTATAACCATGTTGATCAATTCACCTTTGCACTTAAGCTTAAGATATTCAATTATAAATTCAATGGTCATGATCATACCAGTCACAATTCAACTTTGCACTACAGGCCAAAGAGAACCCTAGTCATGATCATACCAATAATCTACCCATCTTTACACTCCAGTGAAAGAGAATTTCAACATCAGGGTTATAAAAAATGTTATATATGATGATAAAAAAATAATATGATCAACATATAGTTTTAATCTCAAGAGTAATATTCGTGACACATGAATAGTAACCCCGACACAAAAGATAGAAATTCTACAATAAAATTCATACCAATATTTCGGTATAATGATATTGAAAGAATAACATTACTTAAATTTATAAACAATTTATTTTAATTGTTTACACTTTACTAATTAATGCATTTAATCATCATAAAATGCCAACTCTTACAATTTCATCATCAATAACCAAAACCCTCATCAAAAATCTGCATATACCTCATATAGGATTCTCAAGCCATAAAATCCTATTTTCCAATTTTCTTTCTTCACAAAACATATTTAATTCATTTACTCATAACTAGACCATTTTCATAAAAAATACCAAATCAGTTCCAAAAATATTTCTTTTCTGGGATTTAGGATAATATAGTCTCATAGTGAACATATATTTTTCTCAGAATTTTTAAATGTCATTTACTATTTTTCATATGGCCAAAATAGCCGAATATTTAGACATTTATCAAAAATTATACTTTTGTCTAAAAATTCTGAAATTTACAGAGTATACTTCTATCATATACATGTACTCACAATAAAAATTTCATCAATTTTGGAGTTAACCACAAGGAATTATAAGCTATTACTTTTAAAATAGTCTTTTCTCATAAAATTTATAACTCTCAATCTATACATCCAAAAATCACCATTTTTGGACACAATCAAGAAAACTCATCAAAATATCATTTCAAATTTTTCCAGAATTTTTGAAGATCAGAAAAATTACGAAACTGAAAATCATAACAACCCTTAAAATCCCTTAATATCCCTTACAATCCCTTACAATCCCTTACCTCAAAAGTGCAGTATTTCTGACTGGAATGCAAAGCCGAAGGAAACTTGCACTGAATAGCAACTCTCAAAGTATCTAAATACTCACAAAATATGCTTCATAATATAGAGAGAGAAAGAGAGAAAGCTTATGTTTTTGGTGTGATTTTCAATTCTAACTTAGCCCTCTATTTATAGGAAAATTTTGGTAGGTTTGACCTGCAACCTGATGGCTTTACCTTCTACTATTCCCACCCACAACATTTGAAATATAATTCAGCACATTTCTTCACCAACCACAAGTGGGGCCCACCAATTCTAGAATTTTCCACCAAAATGATAAACTCCGAAAATTCAACAATTTCTGAACCAGTCATCTCGTAAAATTCATAACAAATCATACGTTCATTTTTAACGGTTCAAAATTTGTGGACATATACTCAACTTATATATGTATAACATATCCAAAAATTACCACGATCCAACGGTCGGATTAAAAATTATTAGCCCCGCAAAATATCTCAAAAACCCTGATTTTTAATACCTCCATTCCGACAAAAATACGGATAAAAATCTCAACATTAACTCCTTCATTTTTTACCACAAAAATATATCCCTCATTTATATCCACATAAAATAAATATTTTCTTATCATATGAATCAATAATTAATTATTTACAAATAATATTACAGAATCACATTTATGACAACCAGACCGTTCCCAGGAAAGAGGGGGCTTTCCAATAAGAATTTCTCCTTACTGGCGCGTAATTAGATGACCAAACCTCTCCTTAGACAGAACTTTCTAGACATTGCCAATAATGCTATCTAATAATATTATTCAAATAATATGAATTATTGATCTGATAATAGAAAATACTGTGCAGCAACAATTATTGAAACAACAATAATATAAAATATCAACGCAACAATTATTGAATCAATAAAATAAAATATTGAACAGTAATTACTGTAACAATTATTGAGTAGTGCCTTCTTACGTAAGAATCAATAATTTCAAAAATACTATGCAATACCGTGTGCTACTGTGCAATAATGTGTATTACTGTATTTTAACCACCGGGTATTCCAACAGTGTTAACGGTAACAACTACGTCGTTATTTGTAAAAAAACTCAAATTTGTCGTTTTCTTCATCCGACAGTTATTCGTTATGGGGCCCACAAATAGCTGTGCCGTCGTACGAATATTCTCCGACAGAAAGAATATTCCACGACCAAACGAATATTCTCCGACAACAATGATTATTTTATAACCACTTGCTTATTTTGAAAAAAAATCATATTTCACCCATAACTTTAAACTTTTATCAATTTAACCATTTACTGAATAGAAAAATTGATTACTTTTATTTCATAAAATTTGGGGTCTTACATGCATGGTGATTTCTTTTGTTATTCCATTCTTTATTATACTCAGTTGGTTAAGTTTTGACTTCTATACTCCATGAAATTTGTGGAATATCCTTGATAATTGTGTTTCATCCAGTATCTTTTCATGAAAATATTCTTCTAAGCATTCTTGAATTTTACTCCACAAAGCAGTATCATGTTGACAATTTGGACGTTGTTAATTCTTGGATAAATTAATTCTTGAACTTGTTTTATTGAATTCTTATATCATTATCATCATCCTCATGTTTATAAAATGTTAAAAGTCATCTGTGGTCTGTAGTGCATAGATGGACTTGGTATGATTATGACCAGAGATTATTCGGTAAAATCATGACCGTAATGTTACAAATGATGTGATAAATGTAAGACCCCAACTTATTAATGAATAAAATTAAATTTTCTCTAATTATTATTGTGAATAATAAGGTGTTAATTTGATATAATATTTTGGTTATGGGTGAAATGTGCAAATTTTACAAAATAAACAAGTGGTTATAAAATATTCATTTTGTCGGGGAATATTCGTTTGGTCGTGGAATATTCTTTCTATCGGGGAATATTCGTACGACGACGCAGCTATTTGTGGGCCCCATAACGAAAAATAATTGGATGAAGATAACGACAAAAAATGAGTTTTTATAAATAACAGCGTAGTTGTTACCGTTAACACTGTTGAAATTCCCGGTGGTTAAAATACAGTAATACGCGTGGTTGCACAGTAGCACACGAATTGCACAGTATTTTTGAATTATTGATTCTTACGAAAGAAGACACTACTTAATAATTGTTACAGTAGTTACTGTTCAATATTTTATTTTATTGATTCCATAATTGCTGCATTGATATTTTATATTATTGTTGTTTCAATAATTGTCACTGCATAGTATTTTCTATTATCAGATCAATAATTCATACTATTTGAATAATATTATTAGATAGCATTATTGGCAATGTCTAAAAGTTCTGTCTAAGGAGAGGTTTGGTCATCTAATTGCGCGCCAGTAAGGAGAAATCCTTATTGGAAAGCCCCCTCTTTCCTGGGAACGACCTGGTTGTCATAAATGTGATTCTGTAATATTATTTGTGAATAATTAATTATTGATTCATATGATAAGGAAATATTTATTTTATGTAGATATAAATGAGGGATATATTTTTGTGGTTAAAAATGAAGGAGTTAATGTTGAGATTTTTATTAGTATTTTTGTCGGAATGGAGGTATTAAAAATCAGAGTTTTTGAGATATTTTGTGGGGGTTATAATTTTTAATCCGACCGTTGGATCGTGGTAATTTTGGATATGTTATACATATATAAGTTGAGTATATGTCCACAAATTTTGAACCGTTAAAAATGAACGTATGATTTATTATGAATTTTACGAAATGACTGGTTCAGAAATTGTTGAATTTTCGGAGTTTATTATTTTGGTGGAAAATTTTAGAATTGGTGGGCCCCACTCTTGGTTGGTGAAGAAATGTGCTGAGATTTTTATTCAAATGTGGTAGGCTTGAATAGTAGCAGGTAAAGCCATCAGGTTGCAGGTTAAGTCTGCTTCGGCGTGCTAACATTTTCCTATAAATAGAGGGCTAAGTTAGAATTGAAAATCACACCAGAAACAAGTTTTCTCTCTTTCTCTCTCTAGATTATTGAGTGTATTTTGTGAGTATTTAGATACTTTGAGAGTTTCTATTCATCAGAGCAAGTTTCTTTCAGCCTTATACCGATATTCCGACCAGAAGTACTGATATTTTGAGGTAAGGGATATTATCTTTTCTTAAATGATATTTTCTTTAATATCATTATGCTGAAATATTGATATGAACTTTTATCAAATTTGGAACTATTCACGTATACGGCACTATTCACAAATACGACACTATTCACCGAAAAATAAAATTTTCTCTTTTTGTCCAAGATGTCTATTATGGTTACTATCTTTGATTGTATCCATGTTTTGATCTTTATTTTTGAATTCTGCTTCACAATTGATTATTATGAAGTATTATTGATCTTGGATAAACTGTTATACGAATCTCTACTATTTGTCCTTCTGTCTCATTGGATTCGTTTTCTTTAAGATATTTTTCATCATCCTCAGTCCTAAATGATGATATTACTGAATATCTTTGGCCTGTAGTGCAAAATATATGATTACTTGATGAATATCTTTGGCCTGTAGTGCAAAGATGAACAGGTGTTGAGATGAACATGACCGACTGGTGATACAAATGAATATCTTTGGCCTGTAGTGCAAAGATGAATATTTGGTTAAAGATGATTATTAATTGATGTTACAGGGATAAAATATTGATGATGGACTTTTAAATCTTAGAAGATAGTAGAATTCATTCTCTACTTGACTCTTCTAATGGTTTGCTATTTTCGCTGCAGTTGTTGATCTAAAACTTGTTGTCGATTATATTCTATCAGATTTTTCCCTGTTGAATACTAATGATAATTTGTTGTATATTATCTTAGTCATAATATTCTTTACTGGGCTAGTTGAGCTCACCCTTTTCCTTTTTGTTCCATTTTTCTTCTCAGGAGGTGAGAACATAGCAGGATCTAGTCGGGGTATGGAGTGATGGTTCTAGAAAGATGTTTTAGCAGTCCTCACTATTTCTGTAAAATAGTGTTTGAATAATTGTAATGAGGACTTATTTGAGTGTGGATATTGTCTAGAAGACAATATTTGTATTTAAACTCACAGTATGTGTTGTCGTATTTTGCACGACAATTGTATTATTGAAGTTGTAGTTTTTTTTTTGTACCATGTATTTGGCGACTCAGAATGGGTGTTGTATACCTATTTTGGGGGTGTCACAGTTGGTATCAAAGCTTAGGGATATGATCCCTGGCTGAGATGTGAGACAAGAACTAGGAGGGGAGAGACGGGGAATTCCTTCGCTAGTATGACCTGACTAAGTTTATTTGGTGTTTATTTGGTCGGTCAGAGTATAGGGATAATATATGACATGACTATTAACCCTTGTTTTATGGCAGTATTTAAGAATGGCAGCTGAGAACGTTAATAATGGAGTAAATCAGACCGTGGGGAACGTGCAACAGGAAGACAATATTCCTCCTGTAAACAACGTTACCGAGCAAACGATGAATGATGGAATGTTTAGGAGCTTTTTGCAGTTCATGCAAAATCAGACGAAGGAGACTCGTGTGCAGAATACGGGTGGAAATGATAACAATGCGCGTTTGTCACAGCCAAGCAGTTCAAAGAATTGGGACCACCAGAATTTAAGGGAAAGCCGGATCCGATCATGGCGGAAACGTGGGTCAAGCAAATTACCAAGATATTCGATGTCTTGGGATGCACGGAGGAACAGAAGGTTCCATTCGCCACCTTTGTGAGGCAGACTACTGGTGGGAGTCTGTGAAGCGTACCCAGCCTGACGCACTCAACATGTCCTGGGAAATATTTCAGAAACTGTTCAATGACAAGTACTTTCCTGAAAGTATTCGTCATATGAAGGAGGTGGAGTTTATCAGACTGGAACAAAACAACATGACGGTGTCCCAGTACGAGGCGAAGTTTGCAGAGTTATCCAGGTTTGCACCTCATTTGGTCGAAAATGAGGAACGAATGACAAGGATGTTTCTGAGAGGTCTAAAACCCGAGATTCGGCAATATCTTATCTCTCATAAATTTTCTTTATATTCAGATGTTGTAAACAGGGCTCAATTATTAGAGCGAGATAATGAGTATGTGCAACCGAGGGACCACAACCAGGGTCATACCGGTGACAGCAGTCATCAGAACGATGATAACCAACAAGGAGGGAAAAATACGAACAAAAGCGGTAACCACTTGGGTGGTCATCGTGGCCATGATAATAGGAGAGGTGAGTCAAGTGGAAATTTCAGAAAGAGGAGATTCAACAATGACGAAAAGACATCAGAAGCTACACCAGCACCAACAACAAATTCTAGGGGAGGAGAACGACCGCCAGTTAGATGTTACAAATGCAGAAAAGAGGGACATATCAACCCAAACTGTCCACAACAATCTAAGGTATGTTACAACTGTGGAAAGGAAGGCCACATAGCTCGGGATTGTTCTGTAGCAAAACCAAGTTCAACGGGGATGGTGACTCCAAGGGCTGTCCCGGATAAGTCGAAATCAGCGGTTCCTGGAAGAGCGTTTGTCGTGACTGGCCAAAACATGAGGAACCCGAACGAGGTGATCACGGGTAAGCTAATCTTAAACTCTTGCGAAGTTTATACTTTATTAGATACCGGTTCTACCCATTCTTTTATCTCTCCTGCTTGTGCTCAACGTTTAAACTTGACTCCGGAGAAATTGGACTTTGACTTATCTGTTGAAACTCCGTTGGGTGAAACCTTTGTTACATCTACAGTTTATAAATCTTGCATGATCCAAGTTGGCACTATCACATTACCTGTTGATCTTATCTCTTTAAAGATACTTGCTTTTGATGTGATTTTAGGAATTGATTGGTTAACCACTCATCATGCTAAAATTGATTGTTTTCGTAAGGTTTGTTAGTTTTCATATTCCTAACCAACCTGTCATACGAATTCAAACTACTAAACCACTAAAATCAGTCACTGTCATATCAAGCCACAAAGCTATTCGTTTATTGAAAAATGGATGTTAAGCTTTCTTAGCCCATGTTATGGATTTGAACAAAGACAAGTCAGATTTGAATAATATTTCTATTGTTAGAGAATTTTCCGATGTATTTCTTGAAGAACTTCCTGGTCTACCCCCATTACGTGAAGTTGAATTTTTTATTGACCTTGAACCCGGTACAAAGCCCATTTCTAAAACCCCATATCGAATGGCTCCTATTAAACTTCAGGAGTTAAAGGCCCAACTACAGGAGTTGTTGGACATCGGTTTTATTCGTCCTATTACATCTCCTTGGGGTGCTCCTGTTTTATTCGTAAAGAAGAAAGACGGGAGTATGCGACTTTGTATCGACTACCGAGAATTGAATCATGTCACTATCAAGAATAGGTATCCGCTACCTCGCATTGATGACCTGTTTGACCAGTTACAAGGAGCACAATTCTTTTCAAAGATCGATCTTCGTTCTGGATATCATCAGCTGAAGATTAAAACTGAGGATATTCCAAAGACTGCTTTCAGAACTCGGTACGGGCATTATGAATTCTTAGTCATGTCTTTTGGATTGACTAATGCTCCTGCTGCCTTCATGGATATGATGAACCGTGTATTCAAAGAATATTTAGATCAGTTCGTTGTTGTCTTTATTGATGACATCCTCATCTATTCCAAAAGCCGTGAAGATCATGAGCGCCATTTGAAGCTGGTACTGCAAAGGCTTCGTGAAAACAAGCTATATGCCAAATTGAAGAAATGCGAGTTCTGGTTTGAGGAAGTAGCATTCCTTGGGCACGTGGTGTCAAAACATGGAGTATCTGTCGACCTGGCGAAGATTGAAGCCATACAAAGTTGGGAGCAACCGAAGTCGGTGACCGAAGTACGTAGCTTTCTGGGCTTAGCTGGGTATTATCGGAGATTCGTAGAAGGATTTTCTAGAATCGCTACTCCGTTAACTCAGCTGACTCGGAAGGATACAAAATTCGTTGGAGCGAGGATTGTGAGAAGAGTTTTCAAGAACTCAAGAGGAGACTCATTTCGGCACCTGTTCTGACAATACCATCTGGTTCGGATGGATTTGTTATCTACAGCGATGCTTCAGGCAAAGGGTTAGGATGTGTTCTCATGCAACATGGGAAAGTCATAGCCTATGCCTCGCGACAACTCAAAGAATATGAGAGGAATTATCATACTCATGATTTGGAGTTGGCAGCAGTCGTTTTTGCGTTGAAGATTTGGAGACACTACCTGTATGGGGAGAAAGTGGAGATCTATACGGATCATAAAAGCCTCAAATATTTCTTCACCCAAAAGGAACTCAACATGTGGCAACGACGTTGGCTTGAGCTGTTGAAAGATTACGATCATACCATCCAATATCATCCTGGAAAAGCGAACGTAGTAGCTGACGCATTGAGTAGAAGATCATACGCGAGTACGAGTGCAATGGTGTTAACACAAAGGCCCATTTTGTATGATTTGCAAAGAATGAAGATAGAGATGAAGGCTCCAAGTACCCATATGATGATATCAAATATACGAGTAGAAACGACTTTAATCGATAAAGTTAAAGCTGCTCAAGCTACGGACATAGAGCTGATGCGTATGAAGAAGAAAGTGCAAGAAGGTGCTATTCCAGAAGCAAGAATCGATGAAGAAGGAATACTTCGAGTCAACTCCAGACTTTTTGTTCCTAACGATTTTGACTTGAAGCATAGAATAATGATGGAGGCACACAACACACCGTTTGCAATCCATCCTGGGAGTACCAAAATGTATCACGATCTTCGACATACATTTTGGTGGAGCAATATAAAAAGAGAGATCGCGGAGTTTATCTCGAGGTGTTTAACTTGTCAACGTGTAAAAGCGGAGCATCAAGTACCAAAGGGTCCATTGCAACCACTTGAGATTCCGAAATGGAAGTGGGAACACATTACTATGGTTTTGTTACGGGTCTTCCCAAGGTTTCTCAAGGCATAGATGCGATTTGGGTTATTGTTGATAGATTAACCAAGTCTGCCCATTTCTTGCCTATACGTGAGACTTATTCCCTTGAACGTCTTGCTAGTATGTACGTGAATGAGATTGTGAGATTGCATGGCATGCCAGTATCCATAGTTTCGGATCGTGACCCAAGATTCACTTCACGATTTTGGGTTAGCTTGCAGAAATCTATGGGCACGGATTTACGATTTAGTTCGGCATACCATCCTCAAACGGACGGACAATCAGAGAGGACTATTCAAACTCTTGAAGATCTATTAAGACTCTGTGTCATAGATCTCAAAGGGAGTTGGGATAAGTACCTACCATTGGTGGAATTCTCCTACAACAACAGTTATCAGGCGAGCATAGGTGTGGCTCCATTCGAAGCGTTGTATGGAAGAAAATGTCGTTCTCCAGTATGCTGGGACGAGGTGGGTGAAGCAACATTGTTGGGGCCAGAGTTGGTACGCATGACTACAGAGAAGATCCAAACGATTCGACAACGTATACAAACGGCACAGGATCGACAAAAGAGTTATGCGGATCTTCATCGGAAGGACGTGGAATTTAATATTGGGGATCATGTATTGTTACGTGTTGCACCATGGAAGGGAGTTACAAGATTTGGGAAGAGAGGAAAGCTCAATCCAAGATTTGTTGGCCATTTGAGATTCTTGAGCGAATAGGAAATGTGGCCTATAGACTCGCATTACCTCCAAGTATGTCTCGTGTTCATAATGTTTTTCACATATCTATGCTTCGTAAATATGTTAAAGACCCGAACCACATTATTGAGTTAGAACCAGACGAGATAGCCGAAGATTTAACGTACGAGGAGGTACCTGTTAAGATCTTGGATAGAAAAGAGCATGTCTTACGCACGAAGGTTATACCACAAGTTAAGGTTTTGTGGAGAAACCATGCTATTAAAGAAATGACCTGGGAGTTAGAATCAGAAATAAAAGCGAGGTATCCCCACCTTTTCGAAACACCAGGTACGTACGTCAATTTCGAGGACGAAATTTCATAAGGAGGGGAGGTTGTAAGACCCCAACTTATTAATGAATAAAATCAAATTTTCTCTAATTATTATTGTGAATAATAAGGTGTTAATTTGATATAATACTTTGGTTATGGGTGAAATGTGCAAATTTTGCAAAATAAGCAAGTGGTTATAAAATATTCATTTTGTCGGGGAATATTCGTTTGGTCGTGGAATATTCTTGCTGTCGGGGAATATTCGTACGACGGCGCAACTATTTGTGGGCCCCATAACGGAAAACGATTGGATGAAGAAAACGACAAAAATAAGTTTTTATAAATAACGGCGTAGTTGTTACCGTTAACACTGTTAGAATACCCGGTGGTTAAAATATAATAATACGCGTGGTTGCACAGTAGCACACGAATTGCACAGTATTTTTGAATTATTGATTCTTACGAAGGAAGGCACTACTCAATAATTGTTACAGTAGTTACTGTTCAATATTTTATTTTATTGATTCAATAATTGCTGCATTGATATTTTATATTATTGTTGTTTCAATAATTGTCACTGCATAGTATTTTCTATTATCAGATCAATAATTCATATTATTTGAATAATATTATTAGATAACATTATTGGCAATGTCTAGAAAGTTCTGTCTAAGGAGAGGTTTGGTCATCTAATTGCGCGCCAGTAAGGAGAAATCCTTATTGGAAAGCCCCCTCTTTCCTGAGAACGGCCTGGTTGTCATAAATGTGATTCTGTAATATTATTTGTGAATAATTAATTATTGATTCATATGATAAGGAAATATTTATTTTATATGGTTAAAAATGAAGGAGTTAATGTTGAGGTTTTTATCAATATTTTTGTCGGAATGGAGGTATTAAAAATCAGGGTTTTTGAGATATTTTGTGGGGGTTATAATTTTTAATCCGACAGTTGGATCGTGGTAATTTTGGATATGTTATACATATATAAGTTGAGTATATGTACACAAATTTTGAACCGTTAAAAATGAACGTATGATTTATTATGAATTTTACGAGATGACTGGTTCAGAAATTGTTGAATTTTCGGAGTTTATTATTTTGGTGAAAAATTCTAGAATTGGTGGGCTCCACTCTTGGTTGGTGAAGAAATGTGCTGAGATTTTTATTCAAATGTGGTAGGTTGAATAGTAGCAGGTAAAGCCATCAGGTTGCAGGTTAAGTCTGCTTCGGCGTGCTAACATTTTTCTATAAATAGAGGGCTAAGTTAGAATTAAAAATCACACCAGAAACAAGTTTTTTCTCTTTCTCTCTCTAGATTATTGAGTGTATTTTGTGAGTATTTAGATATTTTGAGAGTTTCTATTCATCAGAGCAAGTTTTCTTCAGCCTTATACCGATATTCTGACCAGAAGTACTGATATTTTGAGGTAAGGGATATTATCTTCTTCTTAAATGATATTTTCTTCAATATCATTATGCTGAAATATTGATATGAACTTTTTATCAAATTTAGAACTTTTTGTGTCGGGGTTACTATTCACGTATACGTTACTATTCACGTATACGGCACTATTCACGAATACGGCACTATTCACCGAAAAATAAAATTTTCTCTTTTTGTCCAAGATATCTATTATGGTTACTATCTTTGATTGTATCCATGTTTTGATCTTTATTTTTGAATTCTGCTTCACAATTGATTATGATGAAGTATTATTGATCTTGGATAAACTGTTATACGAATCTCTACTATTTGTCCTCCTGTCTCACTGAATTCATTTTTTTTAAGATAGTTTTCATCATCCTCAGTCCTAAATGATTATATTACTGAATATCTTTGGCCTGTATTGCAAAAATGTATGATTACCTGATGAATATCTTTGGCCTGTAGTGCAAAGATGAACAGGTGTTGAGATGACATGACCGACTGGTGATACAAATGAATATCTTTGGCATGTAGTGCAAAGATGAATATTTGGTTAAAGATGATTATTAATTGATGTTATAGGGATAAAATATTGATGATGGACTTTTAAATCTTAGAAGATAGTAGAATTCATTCTCTACTTGACTCTTCTAATGGTTTGCTGTTTCCGCTGCAGTTGTTGATCTAAAACTTGTTGTCGATTATATTCTATCAGATTTTTCCCTGTTGAATACTAATGATAATTTGTTGTATATTATCTTAGTCATAATATTCTTTACTGGGCTAGTTGAGCTCACCCTTTTCCTTTTCGTTCCATTTTTCTTCTCAGGAGGTGAGAACATAGCAGGATCTAGTCGGGGTATGGAGTGATAGTTCTAGAAAGATGTTTTAGCAGTCCTCACTATTTCTGTAAAATAGTGTTTGAATAATTGTAATGAGGACTTATTTGAGTGTGGATATTGTCTAGAAGACAATATTTGTATTTAAACTCACAGTATATGTGTTGTCGTATTTTGCACGACAATTGTATTATTGAAGTTGTAGTTTATTTTTTTGTACCATGTATTTGGCGACTCAGAATGAGTGTTGTATACCTATTTTGGGGGCGTCACAGTAAAAGTCCTCATTGGCCCGTAGTGCATTGATGGACAGTTGTTGGCATGATCATGACCATTAATGAATATACGAATATCCTTGGCCGTAGTGCAGGGGTGATTCGATGATGTGGATTATTTTATTAAGCTGAGTCACAGCGATGACTGTGTTGAAAACCTTTTAAATCATAGAAGATAATAGATTTTATTTTCTACTTGGCTCTTTTAATGGATTGCTTGTTCCGCTGCAGTTAAACTTGATGTTCGTTATATTTTATCAGTTTAACACTGTTTAAGGCTAATGATAATTTATTCTGTATTATCTTTGTCATAATATTTTTTACTGGGCTAGTTGAGCTCACCCTTTCTTTCACTGTTCTCTTCAGGAAATGAGAATATAGCTGGGACGAGTCGGGGAACGGAGTGATGGACCAGATGATAGTATTAGTAGTCCTCACTATTCTATGTAATAGTGTGATAATAATTATAATGAGGACTCCTTTTGAGTATGAATACTCTCCAGAAGACAATATTTGTATTCAAACTCACAGTTTATGTTTTGTCGTATTGTACACGACAGTTGTATTAGTAAGTTGTATTTGTATTCTGAACCATGTATCTGACGACCCAAGATGGGTGATGTATACCTAATTTTGGGGGCTTCACAAATACACTTTTAAGTGGCATGGTTCAGTCAGAGATAGATAAAGTATCATCTTGTACTACGGCTAAGGAAATTTGGGACACAGTCATCATGAGCCATGAAGGTACTACTAAAGTGAAGGAGGTCAAGCTGAGCATGTTAATGCACGAATATGAACTATTCAAATTGGAGAAAAATGAATCAATTAGAGATGCCCAAGCAAGATTTCTTACTCTAATGAATTCTCTAAGCATGCTCGGACGAAAGATTGATCAAAAGGAAGTCAACCGAAAGCTTCTCAGAGTCATGCCAAAGCGATTCGCTCCAAAGGTTACTACACTTCAAGACTCGGTCACAATTAGCACAATAGAAACTCTTACCTTATTTGGAGAACTTGAAGAGTTTAAAAACCAATTAAAATTATACGATGAAGAAGATGAGGCACCTAAGAAGAAGACCTTGGCTCTACAAGCTGAAAGCTACATAGAAGGCAATAATGAAGATTTTGATGAAGAAATTGAAATGCTCTCAAGAAAACTCGATAGATTACTTCAAATAAAGAAACAAAGGAAGAATCAAGAAGGCATCTCAACTCCAAGGAGCAAGTCCAAAACAGAACAAGATGAAGAAATTGGCCAATTATGTTTCGTGGGACTAGAAGACGATGATCAACTTGAGGTAACGAATTTTCATGAAAATTTTGAAATATCTACATCTGATTATCTTGCTTTACAAAATGAAAATCAAAGGCTTAAAAAGAAAACTTCTTATTTTAAGAACTGCATAAATGAGCTAATGAATGAAGTTGAGTCACTTATTGAAGAAAGAAAAGAAAATGAATATCTTAAAAATGAAAATCAAAGTTTAAAAGAAAAATTGAAAATGAGAGATGTATGCATAGATGCTTTTAATGATGGAAAAATTATGAATATGCAACATGATGATAATGTAATAAATGCAGAAATAGCATCTTTAAAAAATGATCTTGCTAAATTTGTGCAAGGAGAAGAGAACCTAAATGTTATGTTAGGGGCACAAAGGTCCAGTCTTGATAAACAAGGGATTGGGTATAATCCTATTAAAAATGTGAAAAATAGGACTAATAATAATATTAGAATGATTAATAGTAAATCAAGGCATAAACCACTTTATTGTTCACCGTTTGTTACTTGTAAAAAATGTGGTTTTAAAGGTCATTTTGATTCTAATTGTAATAAAATTAGAATAAAATAAATTTGGATAAAGAAATGTGATTTATATGCTACTAACCCAAATGGACCCAAGAAAATTTGGGTACCAAAAAGGTACAGAAGATTTGTCTATTTTGTAGATATCTCAAGGTCAAAATGGAGACGAATGATACTTTACTTTGAGAGACTACACTAAGGAGCTCAACTATCAAGTTATTATTGATAACAAAATGTTGATATATATATATATATATATATATATATATATATATATATATATATATATATATATATAGTTAACAAATAGCAAAGGTATGATCATTTTATTTACTTGTCATATGTGGTTTTGTTATAAACTTGCTCCAATGATATTCTTTATTTTTGCACTTATTTTTTTTGGCAAATGGGGTGAGATAACTAACTTCAACTAAATTGATATGAATTATTTTTTGTTGATGACAAAGGGAGAGAGATATAACATGATGATTTATTTCTTTTTGATAATGACAAAGGGGGAGAGATATTTGGGTATATTTAACTTGGTTTGAATTGGTATTCATGTTGATATTGAGATACTATATTATGCTGGAATATGCAATGATGGTTATTTGGATAAAATAATTTTCTTTTGCTCCTTGATATGCATAAATTTAGGGGGAGCCATATACTTAGGGGGAGCATGTTGGTGCATAAATTGTTATCATCAAAAAGGGGGAGAATGTTGGTTTTTGAATTTATGATGTTTTGAATGATGACTAATTTAAGTATATTAGACATGTGCATGGTTCATGGTTTGTTATAATATTATTATTAATATGCATGTGTTATGGTTATTACATGAACACTTGTTGATTTCCTTCCGTTGGAAATTAAGGAAGATTTGATTTGGAGTTTATTAAGGAAGATTTGATTTGGAGTTTATTAAGGATGATTTGAATTTGAGTTTATTAAGGAATATTGGTATTTATAATTTTTAATGCTATCAAATATTATTAGATGGGTTTATATATGTTATTCCAGCTGGCTCAAATTTCCTTCATCTATTATACAGAGTATTTCGTGGGTGCTATAATTTATTTAAGGATATACTCTTGCTTAGTGGGACCCATAACTGTTAGTGGTACTTTGTATTCTAATTAAGAAAGGAGTCTTACTGAAGTTGTTTAGAGTTGGTGGGTCTCATCTTATCTTATCTCCTTGTTCCTTTATTTAAGGTGTTTTGGTTTGACTTGAAAACATATCATTGATTTACCAAATCTGTTGGACTCTTTAATTGCTAATATCACGGGGTATACCAACTTTGATATGAGTTTCCTAGTCTATCTTATGTTCATAACCGTTGGTCAATATTAGTAGCTAATATTATGGGATTTAAATCATCTGATTTCTTGCTATGAGATTTAAATCATCTGATTTATTGCTAACAATTATTTTATAGCCGTTGGGTCTCTCTTTATATATAGTCTTATCTCACGACTAAGCAGGATGGAGACAAGAAGCTAATTCACGTTGCTATACAGAGAAGAATCCTATTGAGAGCTTTCATTATTTTTTTCCAGCTATTCATTGTACTGTCTATAATTCTTTGTGGCTGGAAAATAAGAAGTCTATTGTAATTTCTTATATCATATTCAAAGTTCAAAGGTTGTTTGGCTTGATCGATCCAGTAGTGGATAGGGTCTGTTCAAAGAGAGCTTTTAAGGTTGCAAAGGTGCAAAGGTCTCAGTGGTGATAAAGGTTGCAGAGGTGCAAAGGGGGCAGAGGTGTCCATCAGTAGAGGGCTTCTTTGAAACAGGGAGTTCTTTTTATTGTATTTAATTGAATATTAAGTTTAATAAAAAGAGTCTCCAATCCTAGTTGGGATTGGATGTGGATTAGGCCACTAGATTAGAGGATAGGGGCTGAACCACGTAAAAATTTTGGTGTAATTTTTACTTCTGTTTATCTCTTTAATTGTCATTCACGTTTTGCACTTTTTGTTATTCACGCCACTAATCCAGACACTAAAGCAGACAGGTCTAGCTGTCTGATAATAAAAAATGAAGAACATAAACTAAAGCAAACATTAAAGCAGACAGGCGTAGCTGTCTGAATTATACCTATTGCAGAAAATATCAAAAAGTTTTCACCGTTTATCACTTTTACCTTAAACACCTATTCACCCCCCCTCTAGGTGTGCACATACATAGAATTACAGATTATACCGAATAATCCCTGGTCATAATCATTCCAAGTCTAATTATGCCCTACAGGCCACAAATGACTTTCAACATAATATAAACATGAGGATGATGACAATGACATAATAATTCAATAAAACAAGATCAAGAATTAATTTATCCAGGAACCAATAACGTCCAAATTGTCAACATGATACTTCTTTGTAGAGTAAAATTCAAGAATACTCAGAAGAAAATTTCCATGAAAAGATACTGGATGAAGCGCAAATATCAAGGATATTCCACTAATTTCATGGAGTATAGAAGCCAAAACTTTAACCAACTGAGTATAATAGAATATATGAAACTGTAAATAGATTTTCGCCGCCATGCGGTAATCCACTTAGACAGATCATGTCCACAATTTAATAAGGAATGAATACAAAGGATCATTCACCATGCATGTGGTAATCCACATAGACAGGTTATTCCAACAGAATAATAAAGAATAGAATAACCGAAGGATTCACAATGCGTGCGATAGACTGCACAGACAGGTTATTCCTAACAGAATAATAAAGTATGGAACCAGGTCATGCGTAAACGCACAGACATGATATTTCGACAGAATAATAAAGAACGGAACCAGGACAGGCGAAATTCGCACCGACAGGATATTCTAACAAAATATTAAAGAATGGAATAACAACAGAAATCACCATGCATGCGATAGACCGCACAGACAGGTTATTCGAACAGAATAATAATTAATGGAACCAGGTCAGGCGTAGTACGCACCAACAGGATATTCTGACAGAATAATAAAGAACGGAATAAAAGAAAAATTTTACCAAGTATAGGGTAGTTCGCGTATACAGGTTATTCTAACAGAATAATAAAGAATAGAATAACAGAAGTTCTCTTCATGAATATAAAAGAAATAATACCCCTTACGGGTACAACAAATAATATCTCTTACCTTATAAAGAAGAGTACTGGATATAGAAGTAATGAAGTAGCAGAACACTTTTCTTCTTTCTCTCTATAGTTTCTTTCTCTAGAGTTTTAGTGAATTCGTAAGAAATAATGAAGAAATGAGCTTCTATTTATAGAAGAATGGATTGCATAGTAACTAATTCATGAACGGTCCAGATTGATTTACTTTTAATCGGACGGTCCATATTTAAAGCAAAATCTTTTAAATAAAATATAATATATTCTATTTATAATCTAATAAAACGAATAACTTTATAAAAGTATTCTGTTTTATATAAAAAGATTTTACTATGCAAAACACTATGTAGGCACTATGCAACACTATGCATAATAAAATATAATATATTATATTTATAGAATAACTTTATAAAAGTATTCAGTTTTATATAAAAAGATTTTACTATGCAAAACACTATGCATAATAGAATATAATATATTCTATTTATAGAATAACTTTATAAAAGTATTATGTTTTCTATAAAAAGCTTTTCTGTTTTATTACATTAATAATACTAATAAAACAAAATTGAGTGACTTATCACGTAAACATCAATAATCAATACCGTGTGCTACTATGCAACCACGCGTATTACTGTACTTTTACTACCGAGTAGTTCAACAGTTTTAACGGTAAAACTTCCGCCGTTATTCTCATAAAAATATTTTTATCGTTTTCTCAATCCGATAATAATTTTGTTGTGGAGTCCACCAATGATTGTACCGTCGTACGGACATTACTTGACAAAAAGAATATTTTATATCAACTTGCTTACTTTGTAAAAAAATTTTTACATATTACCCTTAACTTTAAACTTTTATCAATTTAACTATTTACCAAAATAGAAAAAAAATTGAATACTTTTATTTCATAAAATTTAGGGTCTCACACATATAATAGATGATAAAACTTTTCAACCATAGTTACAGCGGAACGAGCAATCTATTAGAAGAGTCAAATAGACCATAAAGTCTATTATCTTCTCCATGTTAAAAATTTACCAACAATGTTTTATCCCTGTAAGATCAATCAACAGTTCTAGTCCACAATCATATGAATAACTCATAATCATAATTGTGGTTCTAAATTCCTCTTCTCATCCAGGACGAAGATAATTTTCATCACATGTTTTTACCTGAAATTTCAAAGATCGTGGTTATACCAAATCACAATTCATGTTCATAATCATACTGATAAATTCATCTTTACACTACGGGCCAAAGATATTCGTCAACAGTTCATCTTTGCACTACTGGCCAAAGATATTCAACAACAGGTCATCTTTGTACTACATGTCAAAGATATTCAACAACAAATCATCTTTGCACTACAGGCCAAAGATATTCAATATCTCAAAGAAATACATAATCATTTCAGAATTTATATAAACCATAATTATAACCATGTTGATCAATTCACCTTTGCACTTAAGCTAAAAATATTCAATTATAAATTCAATGGTCATGATCATACCAGTCAACAATTCAACTTGGCACTACTGGCCAAAGAGAATCCATAGTCACGATCATACCAATAATCTACCAATCTTTACACTCAAGTCAAAGAGAAATTTTTTCACTAGGATTATAAAAATGTTATATATAAAAATCAAACATGAATTTAATTTCAAGAGTAAGATTCATAAATCAATGATAATTTGGTAAGAAAAAAGAAACCAATTTGTCGTGAATAGTACTCCATGAATAGTAATTCGTGAATAGTAACTCGTGAATAGTAACCTCAACATAAAAAGATAAAGTTTCACAATAAAATCCATATCAATATTTATAACACCTTAATCCAAATGTTATAAATCAATTAATAATATCAAAATCTAATATTATTAATATTACAACAATATTTTAATTATTTCTTAAACAATTTATTTCAATTATTTACACTTTACTAATTAATGCATTTAATCATTCTAAAATGTCAAACTCATAAGATTTCATCACCAATAACCAAAACCCTCATCAAAAATCTGCATATACCTTATATAGGATTCTCAAGCCATAAAATCCTATTTTTTAATTTTCTTACTTCACAGAACATATTTAATTTATTTATTCATAACTAGTCTATTTTCATGAAAAATACCAAATCAGTACAAACAAATTTTCTTTTCTGGAATTTTGCAGAATATAGTCCCATATTGAACATATATTTTTCTCAGAGTTTTTAAAATTCATTTACTATTTTTCATATGACCAAAACTGCCGAATATTTAGACATTTATCATAAACTGTACTTTTATCCAAAAATTTCAAAATTTATAAAGTATACTTCTGTTATATACATGTACTCCCAATAAAAATTTCACCAATTTTGGAGTTAACCACAAGGAGTTATAAGGGTTTACATTTAAAATAGTATTTTTCCATAAATTTCATAACTCCAAATCTATACATCCAAAAATCGCCATTTTTGGACACAATCTAGAAAACTCATCAAATTATCATTTCAAATTTTTTCAGTATTTTTGAAGGTCCGAAAAATTACGAAACTGAAAAATATAATAACCCTTACAATCTCTTACCTCAAAAGAGCAGTACTTCTGGCTGGAATATCGGATGAAAAGTTGAAGGAAACTTACACTGAACAGGAACTCTCAAAGTATCTAAATACTCACAAAAATACGCTCGATAATATAGGGAGAGAAAACTTATATTTTTGGTGTGATTTTCAATTCTAACCTAAGCGTCTATTTATAGAAAAATACTTAGAACGCCATAGGAGACTAAATAATAAAATATTACTAATAATTTCCTTTCTTCTTAAGCACCAACCAAGTTGTCAACCAAGACCAGCCAATTCTGCAAAATTAGTAGCCCACATGTTTTAAAACAAAAGTGGGTCCCACCCAATTTTAATAAAAATTATTTTATTTTTTAAAACTTCAGTAATTCATAGAAAATAACCCGTTTATCAGAAATATACGAATTTTATATCCATTCCACACGAAATCAAATTCTCTACAACTTTGTAGCTTTGAGTTTTCCAAATTCTAAACAGAAAATATCCAAAATTCATAAACGGATAATTTTTAATACCTCTACACCGATAAAATACTGATAAAATACCTCAGCATTAATTCCTTCATTTATAACCACATAAAATAAATCCATCATTTATATCCATATCAAATAAATATTTTTTTATCATATAAATCAATAATTAATTATTCACAAAAAATATTACAGAATCACAATTATGACAACCAGGCCGTTCCCCAGAAAGAGGGGGATTTCCAATAAGAATTTCTCCTTACGGGCGATCAATTAGATTATCTAACCTCTCCTTGACAGAACTTTCTAGACATTGCCAATAATGCTATCTAATAATATTATTCAAATAATATGAATTATTGATCTGATAATGGAAAATACTGTGCAGTGACAATTATTGAAACAACAATAATATAAACTAACAACGCAGCAATTATTGAAATAATAAAATAAAATATTGAACAGTAATTACTGTAACAATTATTGAGTAGTGCCTTCTTACGTACGAATCAATAATTCAACAATACTGTGCCATACCGTATGCTACTATGCAACCATGCGTATTACTATATTTTAACCACCAGGTAACCCAACAGTGTTAACTGAGACGCCCCCAAAATAGGTATACAACACCCATTCTGAGTCGCCAAATACATGGCACAGAAAGTAAACTACAACTTCAGTAATATAATTGTCGTGCAAAATACGACAACACATATTGTGAGTTTAAATACAAATATTGTCTTCTAGACAATATCCACACTCAAATAAGTCCTCAATATAATTATTCAAATACTATTTTACAAAAATAGTGAGGACTGTTAAAATATCTTTCTATAACCATCACTCCATACCCCGACTAGATCCTGCTATGTTCTCACCTCCTGAGAAGAAAAATGGAACGAAAAGGAAAAGGGTGAGCTCAACTAGCCCAGTAAAGAATATTATGACTAAGATAATATACAACAAATTATCATTAGTATTCAACAGGGAAAAATCTGATAGAATATAATCGACAA
Source organism: Panax notoginseng (assembly GCA_016801055.1). Taxonomy (NCBI): domain Eukaryota; kingdom Viridiplantae; phylum Streptophyta; class Magnoliopsida; order Apiales; family Araliaceae; genus Panax; species Panax notoginseng. Next base: position 164,570,569 of record CM029012.1, on the reverse strand, counting down.
CAAGTTTTAGATCAACAACTGCAGCGGAAACAGCAAACCATTAGAAGAGTCAAGTAGAGAATGAATTCTACTATCTTCTAAGATTTAAAAGTCCATCATCAATATTTTATCCCTATAACATCAATTAATAATCATCTTTATCCAAATATTCATCTTTGCACTACATGCCAAAGATATTCATTTGTATCACCTGTCAGTCATGTTCATATCAACACCTGTTCATCTTTGCACTACAGGCCAAAGATATTCATCAAGTAATCGTACATCTTTGCACTATAGACCAAAGATATTCAGTAATATCATCATTTAGGACTGACGATGGTGAAAAATATCTTAAAGAGAACGAATCCAGTGAGACAGAAGGACAAATAGTAGGGATTCGTATAACAGTTTATCCAAGATCAATAATACTTCATAATAATCAATTATGAAGCAGATTTTAAAAATAAAGATCAAAACATGGATACAATCAAAGATAGTAACCATAATAGACATCTTGGACAAAAAAGAAAAATTTTATTTTTCGGTGAATAGTGTCGTATTCGTGAATAGTGCCGTATACGTTAATAGTAACCCTGTGACGCCCCCAAAATTAGGTATACATCACCCATCTTGGGTCGTCAGATACATAGTACAGAATACAAATACAACTTACTGATACAACTGTCGTGTACAATACGACAAAACATAAACTGTGAGTTTGAATACAAATATTATCTTATAGAGAGTATTTATACTCAAAAGGAGTCCTCATTACATTTATTAACACACCATTACATAGAATAGTGAGGACTACTAACTAATACTATCATTCGAACCATCACTCCGTTCCCCGACTTGCCCCAGCTACGTTCTCATTTCCTGAAGAGAACAGTGAAAGAAAGGGTGAGCTCAACTAGCCCAGTAAGAAATATTATGACTAAGATAATGCAGAATAAATTATTATTAGCCTTGAACAATGTTAAACTGATAAAATATAATAGACATCAAGTTTAACTGCAGCGGAACAAGCAATCCATTAAAAGAGTCAAGTAGAAAATAAACTCTACTATCTTTTATGATTTAAAAGGTTTTTCAACACTGTTATCGCTGGGACTCAGCTTAATAAAATTATCCACATCATCGAATCACCCCTGCACTACGGCCAAGGATATTCGTGTATTCATTAATGGTCATGATCATGCCAACAACTGTCCATCAATGCACTACGGGCCAATGATGACTTTTACCACATCATTTATAACATTACGGTCATGATTATACCGAATAATCCCTGGTTTCTCTCTCTCTATAGTTTCTCTCTATAGTTTCTCTCTCTAGAGTTCAGTGAATTCGTAAGAAATAATGAAGGAATGAGCTGCTATTTATAGAAAAATAGAATGCATAGTAACTAATCCATGAACGGTTCAGATTGATTACTTTAATATGACGGTCCATATTTAAAGAAAAATCTTTTAAATAAAATATAATATATTCTATTTATAGAATAACTTTAATAAAGTATTCTGTTTTATATAAAAAGATGTTTCTGTTTTATTACGTTAATAATACGAATAAAACAAAACGTCATTATCGCTAAATAATTCATATTATTAACTGACAATAATTGAATCAAACTGAGTGACTTCTCACATAAGCATTAATAATCAATACCGTGTGCTACTATGCAACCACACGTATTACTGTACTTTTACTACCGAGTAGTTCAACAGTAACAATGGTAAAATTTTTGCCGTTATTTTTAATAAAATATTTTTGTCGTTTTCTCAATCCGACAATAATTCCGTTGTGGGGTCCACCAATGATTGTGTCGTTGTACAAATATTCCCTGTTAAAACGAATATTTCCCGACCAATCGAATATTATATGACAACTTGGATACTTTACAAAATTTATAAATACTACCCATAACTATTATATTATATCAAATTCACACCATAATTATTTCGAGAAAATTAAATATTTATTCATAAAATCTGGGGTCTCACAATCTCCCCTCCTTATAGAATTTTGCCCTCGAAATTTGCGTACATAGCTGGTATGCCGAACAGGTGAGGATACATTGACTTCACTTCAAATTCTAACTCTTGAGGTATAACCTTTGAGCGTCGAATATGATCCTTCTTATCCAAGATTTTAACACGTATCTCCTCAAACATTAAATCATCCGCTATCTCGTCCGGTTCCAATTTAATAATGTCGTTCGGGCCGTCCACATATTTACGTAACATCGATACGTAAAAAAAATGTTCTGAACACGCAACATACTTGGCGATAAAACGAGGCTATAGGCCACAATTCCTACTTCATCGAGGATTTCAAATGGGCCAATCAAATCGAGAGTTGAGATTTCTTCTCTTCATCGATTCTTGCTTCTAGAATAACGCCCTTTTGAACCTTCTTCTTCACATTTATCAACTCTGAGTATGTAGCTTGAGCGGCTTTAACTTTATCGATTAAAATCGATTCTAATCATATATTCGCTATCTTCACGTGGGTTCGTATATTCGCACTTGTAATCGCATACGATCTTCTACTCAACGCATCAGCTACCACGTTCACTTTTCCACGGTGGTATGGTATGATCATAATCTTTAACAGCTCGAGCCAACGTCTTTGGCGCATGTTACGTTCGCTTTAGTTGAATAAATATTTGAGGGTTTAAGAAATGGGTTTTGTACTGGGGTCAATACAAACTTCGATTTTACGCTCTGGGGTAGGCTAAGAAGTCTTCAAGAATACGTCAGGAAACAATAGAAATATCATTCAAAACTGTGACCCTCATCCAAGACTTGGATAACACATCACATTGATACCTATCAACTTGCCATCGTCATTCACAACGTCTCCTATGGAAAGTCTGGCTTCAGTGCATTCCACATAAGGAAGTTATCAGCGAAAGGCTCGGGGCTCTTTACTTATGTTTTAATATGACAATGATTGACTTTAGTGGTTTGGTTACTTTGAATCCGCATAACAGGGTGGTTAGGAGTATGAAAGCTAACAACCTTACGAGAAGCATGATGAGTAGTGAACCAATTGTTTCAAAAAAAATCACATCAAATGTAAGTATTTTCAAAGAGATAAGATCGACAGGTAACGTGAAAGTGTTGATTTGAACAAAATTTATAAATAGTGGAGGTAACGAAGATTTCTCTCAACTGAGTTTAAACAGACATATCAAAGTCTAAGTTCTCCGGAGTTAACTTCAAACATTGAACACAACTAGGTGAAATAAAAGAGTGAGTAGAACCGGTATCTAACACGGTATAGATTTCGCAAGAGTTTATGACTAACATACCCGTGATAATTTTATTCAGGTTCCTCGTCACGAAAAAAAACGCTTTCTCTTAAACTACTGGCTTTGGCCTTTCTTGGACGGTCTTTGGTGCCTCCATCCTATCTGAACTTGTCTTCGGTGAATGACAAAATCGGGCTAAGTGACCTTCTCTTCCACAATTATAGCATGCTTTGGATGGCATCGCGCAGTTTGGACTGATGTGTCCCTCCCCTCCGCATTTGAAGCATATGATAGGTGGTCGTTCTCCTTCCTTAACGACAGGTGCTGGTGCTGACGTCTTTCCATCATTGTTGAATCTCCTCTTCTTGAAATGTCCATTCTTATTGTTTTAGCCCGGATTACCACCGAAGTGGTTACCATTTCTGGCCTGTTGATTCCCTCCACGCTTGTTGTCACCGCTTCGATGACTGCTTTCATTGGTATTATCATTTTTCCAACTGCTCTCTTTTGGTTGCGTTGTCTCATTATCGCGCTCCACCAACTGAGCCCTATTTACAACATCTGAATACAAACACAGTTTATGAGAAACAAGGTGTTGACGTATCTCCGGCTTCAAACCTCTTAAAAACATCCGCGTCATTCTTTCTTCATTATCCACCAGGTGGGACGCAAACCGGGATAACTCCACAAATTTTGCCTCGTACTGCGACACGGTCATATTATTCTGCTCCAATTTGATGAACTCTACCTCCTTCATGTGACGAATACTCTCGGGAAAGTATTTGTCGTTAAACAGCTCTTGGAACTTCTCCCAAGACATCTTCAGTGCGGCAGGTTGAGTACGTTTTATCGATTCCCACCAGTAATCTGCCTCTCCTCGCAACATAAAGGCAGCAAAGGGAACCTTTTGCTCCTCGGAGCAACCCAAGACATCAAATATCTTGGTGATCTGCTTTATCCATGTTTCAGCTACAAGTGGTTTGGGTTCTCCCTTAAACTCCGGTGGTCCCAGCTCCTTAAACTGTTTAGCGGTGACCGCCTGAGAGTTTCGAGTATTTCCACCTACGTTGTGGACAGGAACCGCTTTCACCTGTTGTTGCATGAATTGCATAAAACCTCTGAACATTCCATCATTCATCATCTGGTCAGTGTTGTTGTTTGCATGAGGATTGTCACCTTCCTGATGAACATTATCCTGATTATTGATATGTGGTGAATCAATAATCGCCTGTGCTCCATTGCTATTCTCAACATTCTCAGATGCCATTTTCAGATACTGCCACAAAATAAAAGTTAATTGATATGTCATATATTATCCTTATATTATGACCGACCAATTAAATACCATGCAAATAAACTTAGGTAGGTCGTACTAGCGAAGGAATTCCCCGTTTCTCCCCTCCTAGTTCTATTCTCACATCTGAACCAGGGATCATATCCCTAAGCTCTGATACCAACTGTGACGCCCCCAAAATTAGGTATACATCACCCATCTTGGGTCGTCAGATACATAGTACAGAATACAAATACAACTTACTGATACAACTGTCGTGTACAATACGACAAAACATAAACTGTGAGTTTGAATACAAATATTATCTTATAGAGAGTATTCATACTCAAAAGGAGTCCTCATTACATTTATTAACACACCATTACATAGAATAGTGAGGACTACTAACTAATACTATCATTCGAACCATCACTCCGTTCCCCGACTTGCCCCAGCTACGTTCTCATTTCCTGAAGAGAACAGTGAAAGAAAGGGTGAGCTCAACTAGCCCAGTAAGAAATATTATGACTAAGATAATGCAGAATAAATTATCATTAGCCTTCAACAATGTTAAACTGATAAAATATAATAGACATCAAGTTTAACTGCAGCGGAACAAGCAATCCATTAAAAGAGTCAAGTAGAAAATAAACTCTACTATCTTTTATGATTTAAAAGGTTTTTCAACACTGTTATCGTTGTGACTCAGCTTAATAAAATAATCCACATCATCGAATCACCCCTGCACTACGGCCAAGGATATTCGTGTATTCATTAATGGTCATGATCATGCCAACAACTGTCCATCAATGCACTACGGGCCAATGAGGACTTTTATCACATCATTTGTAACATTACGGTCATGATTATACCGAATAATCCCTGGTCATAATCATACCAAGTCCATCTATGCACTACATGCCACAGATGACTTTGAACATTTTATAAATATGAGGATGATGACAATGATATAAGAATTCAATAAACAAGTTCAAGAATTAATTTATCCAAGAATTAATAACGTCCAAGTTGTCAACATGATACTGCTTTGTGGAGTAAAATTCAAGAATGCTTAGAAGAATATTTTCATGAAAAGATACTGGATGAAACGCAATTATCAAGGATATTCCACAAATTTCATGGAGTATAGAAGTTAAAACTTAACCAACTGAGTACAATAAAGAATGGAATAACAAAAGAAATCACCATGCATGCGATAGACCGCACAAACAGGTTATTCCAACAGAATAATAAATAATGGAACCAGGTCTGGCGTAAACGCACAGACAGGATATTCCGACAGAATAATAAATAATGGAACCAGGTCCGGTGTAAAACACACAGACAGGATATTCCAACAGAATAATAATAAAGACGGAACCAGGTCCGGCGTAAAGCACAGACAGGATGTTCCAACTGAAAATAAAGACAGAATAATAAAGACGGACCAGGTCCGACGTAAAGCACAGACAGGATGTTCCAACTGAAAATAAAGACAGAATAATAAGGACGGAACCAGGTCCGGCGTAAAACACACAGACAGGATGTTCCAACAGAATAATAATAAAAACGGAACCAGGTCCGGTGTAAAACACACAGACAGGATGTTCCAACAGAATAATAGAAGAATGTCACCAAGTATAGGGTAGACCGCATATACAGGTTATTCCAACAGAATAATAAAGAAATGGAATAACAAAAGTTCTCTTCATGAATAAGAAAGAATAACACCCCTTACCAATTTAAAGAAGAGCTAAAATAAGGAAGTAGTTAAGTAGCAGAATACTCTTATTCTCTCTCTCTATAGTTTCTCTCTATAGTTTCTCTCTCTAGAGTTCAGTGAATTCGTAAGAAATAATGAAGGAATGAGCTGCTATTTATAGAAAAATAGAATGCATAGTAACTAATCCATGAACGGTCCAGATTGATTACTTTAATCTGACGGTCCATATTTAAAGAAAAATCTTTTAAATAAAATATAATATATTCTATTTATAGAATAACTTTAATAGAGTATTCTGTTTTATATAAAAAGATGTTTCTGTTTTATTACGTTAATAATACGAATAAAACAAAACGTCATTATCGCTAAATAATTCATATTATTAACTGACAATAATTGAATCAAACTGAGTGACTTCTCACATAAGCATTAATAATCAATACCGTGTGCTACTATGCAACCACACGTATTACTGTACTTTTACTACCAAGTAGTTCAACAGTAACAATGGTAAAATTTCCGCCGTTATTTTTAATAAAATATTTTTATCGTTTTCTCAATCCGACAATAATTTCGTTGTGGGGTCCACCAATGATTGTGTCGTTGTACGAATATTCCCTGTTAAAACGAATATTCCCCGACCAATCGAATATTATATGACAACTTGGATACTTTACAAAATTTATAAATACTACCCATAACTATTATATTATATCAAATTCACACCATAATTATTTCGAGAAAATTAAATATTTATTCATAAAATCTGGGGTCTCATAAACCCCGACACAAAAAGTTCCAAATTTGATAAAAAGTTCACATCAATATTTCGGCATAATGATATTGAAGAAAATATCATTTAAGAATAAGATAATATCCCTTACCTCAAAATATCAGTACTTCTGGTCGGAATACCGGTATAAGGCTGAAAGAAACTTACTCTGATGAATAGAAACTCTCAAAGTATCTAAATACTCACAAAATACACTCAATAATCTAGAGAGAGAAAAAGAGAAAACTTGTTTCTGGTGTGATTTCCAATTCTAACTTAGCCCTCTATTTATAGAAAAATGTTAGCACGCCGAAGTAGACTTAACCTGCAACCTGATGGCTTTACTTGTTACTATTCCCACCCACCACATTTGAATAAAAATCTCAGCACATTTTTTCACCAACCAAGAGTGGGGCCCACCAATTCTAGAAATTTCCATCAAAATAATAAACTCCGAAAATTCAATAATTTCTGAACCAGTCATCTCGTAAAATTCATAATAAATCATACGTTCATTTTTAACGGTTCAAAATTTGTGGACATATACTCAACTTATATATGTATAACATATCCATAAATTATCACGATCCAACGGCCGAATTAAAAATTATAACCTCCGCAAAAATCCTGATTGGTTTTTAATACCGACAAAAATACTGATAAAACACATCAACATTAACTCCTTCATTTTTAACCACAAAAATATATCCCTCATTTATATCCACATAAAATAAATATTTTCTTATCATATGAATCAATAATTAATTATTCACAAATAATATTACAGAATCACATTTATGACAACCAGGCCGTTCCTAGGAAAGAGTGGGCTTTTCAATAAGAATTTTTCCTTACTGGCGCGCAATTAGATGACCAAACCTCTCCTTAGACAGAACTTTCTAGACATTGTCAATAATGTTATCTAATAATATTATTCAAATAATATGAATTATTGATCTGATAATGAGAAATACTATGCAGTGACAATTATTGAAACAACAATAATATTAAATAGCAATGCAGCAATTATTGAATCAATAAAATAAAATATTGAACAGTAACTACTGTAACAATTATTGAGTAGTGTCTTCCTTCGTAAGAATCAATAATTGGTGCAATACCGTGTGCTACTGTATTTTAACCACCAGGTATTCCAACAGTATTAACGGTAACAACTACGCCGTTAATTATAAACAACTTATACTTGTCATTTTCTTCATCCAATCGCTTTCCGTTATGGGGTCCACAAATAGCTGCGCCGTCGTACGAATATTCCCCGACAGAAAGAATATTTCACGACCAAACGAATATTCCTCGACAAAATGAATATTTTATAACCACTTGTTTATTTTACAAAATTTGCACATTTCACTTATAACTAAAGTATTATATCAAATTAACACCTTATTATTCACAATAATATTTAGAGAAAATTTAATTTTATTCATTAATAAGCTGGGGTTTTACATTAACGGTAATAATTACGCCGTTATTCAAAAAAACTCATACTTTGTCGTTTTCCTTCATCAAACCGTTTTCCGTTATGGGGCCCACAAATGGCTGCGCCGTCGTACGAATATTCCCCGACAACAAGAATATTCCACGACCAAACGAATATTCCCCGACAACAATTAATATTTTATAACCACTTGCTTATTTTTAAAAAATTTGCACATTTCACCCATAACCAAAGTATTATATCAATTTAACATCTTATTATTCACAATAATAAATAGAGAAAATTCGATTTTATTCATTAAAAAGTTGGGGTCTTACATATATATAGTCCGCTTTCTATGCGGGTGGTCCGTATGCGAACCACCTTTAGCAACGGACACAATCGTCGCTAATCCTAACGTTATAGGGTCTGAACCGAGCTATAACGACGGTTCTGATCTACCGCGGGCGACACGTTTAGCAATAATTTTGTCCGTCGCTAAACACATACGGACCACCCGCATAGGAAGTTTTTTTCTCTCTCTCTATATATGTGTGTGTGTGTGTGTGTGTGTATATATGAGAATGATTTATAGAAAACATTTTCTCCGTCCAACTTTGTTTGTTCTAGTTTGAAATTACACGCCTATTAAAAAAATTGATCACCAAATTACTTATCTTAATTACTTTATTATCATCTTTTTTTTTTGTTTTATTCAATCTCCTAACTCTTTCTTGAAACAATAAAATAGATGAGAGATGAGGGGTAAAAGATGTGATTGAGATTTTAATGTCAAAGTCAATGGTACTATTTTTTTTAATATATGTCATGTTGTTTTTAATAATTTTTTTAAAAGTTAAATAAGAGTATTATTAAAAAAATAATGTCAAAAATAATATTTAAAAGAAAAGAGGATAAATAGATTTGGAAAAATTAAAAAAAAATTATGACAAATAAATTTTGATAGAGAATATAGGACGATGACAAATACATTTATTCACTATTATTATTAACGGATGATAACAAATTTAATCAATGCCGTCATTCACTACATTTAATCAATTGCGTTTGTCCTATTATAATGTATAATAACTACTGTAGTTGTTATGAATTATTGCTGGTATACATGTATATGGTTATAATGAATCGAGTCTGAAGTCCCATGCATGCGATTGATTACAAGCAACCCCAGCTGACAGTTATGTTACCACGTACATCTCATTTAACACGGCTCATCAGTCCTTGTCCTTTCCACTTGTTTTAAATTTCCTTCTCTGCGTATGTCCTGGCTTTCGCTTTCTCTTTCTTCTTTCTCTATTTTCTTTTATTTTTCCTAATTATATATATATATATATATATATATATATATTTCTAGCTAATTTTCTCTCTTTTTTTTTGGGAAAATGATTAACATGAAGTTAATTTTGATCAATTGACCAATACAGCGTCGACACGCAGACGAGATATGATCTTTTCCTCTACATATCAACACTATATTGGTCAATTGACCAACTTATCATGAAATTAATTTCATGATAATCGAATCCTTCTTTTTGTTTTCTTTTCCTTTGTGAATGGGACGGTAGGCCAACTATTTGTGTCTTGAATCTTTTGATCCATCGGGAGGATATGATTAAGGAGAATTTAATTTTGTTCTGTGAGCATAATCTATTACAACTAGTGTTCGTAATTAATTTCACACTAGTATTTTAAACTAGTTTAAAGTTTTCATATGTTTACCTTGTTTTCTATTCTTATATACGGGACAAAGTCAGAATTTATTTTTGGGGAGGCCAAAAATTTTTTAACAGCATAAAATAAATTCATCATCAAAAAATAAAATTTTACAATTAAAAAATATATTTTTACTAAAATAAAAATAATGTAGTAATAGAATTTGTTTTAACACAGACTATGAAACCCCAGATTTTATGAATAAAGATTTAATTTTTTTTGAAATATTTTTTAAAAATATTATAGTGTGAATTTGAGATAATGTTATAGTTGTGGGTTGTATTTATAAATTTTGCAAAGTATGCAAGTTGTTGTATTATATTCGATTGGTCAAGGAATATTATTTTTGTCGGAGAATATTCGTACGACGACACAATTATTGGTGGACCCCACAACGGAATTATTGTCGGATTGAGAAAACGACAAAAATATTTTATTAAAAATAACGGCAGAAGTTTTACCGTTGATACTGTTGAACTACTCGGTAGTAAAAGTACAGTAATACGTGTGGTTGCATAATAGCACACGGTATTGATTATTAATGCTTATGTGAGAAGTCACTCAGTTTGATTCAATTATTGTCAGTTAATAATATGAATTATTTAGTGATAATGAAGTTTTGTTTTATTCGTATTATTAACGTAATAAAACAGAAACATCTTTTTATATAAAACAGAATACTTTATTAAAGTTATTCTATAAATAGAATATATTATATTTTATTTAAAAGATTTTTCTTTAAATATGGACCGTCAGATTAAAGTAATCAATCTGGACCGTTCATGGATTAGTTACTATGCATTCCATTTTCCTATAAATAGAAGCTCATTCCTTCATTATTTTCTTACGAATTTAATGAAACTCTAGAGAGAGAAACTATAGAGAGAGTTCTTCTTCTATAATCTTGAGCATATTTCTTTAGAGTTTAAGAAAGCTTTGAGCGTAGTACAAGTTTCTTCGAGTATATTCTCGCCCTACCAGTCGGAATACTCTTCTTTCAAAGGTAAGGGATATTATTTGTTGTACCTGTAAGGGATATTATTTCTTTTGTATTCATGAAGAGAACTTCTGTTATTCCATTATTTATTATTCTGTTGGAATAACTTGTATACGCGGTCTACCCTATACTTGGTGATATTCTTCTATTATTCTGTTGGAACATCCTGTCTGTGTGTTTTACACCGGACCGGGTTCCGTCTTTATTATTATTCTGTTGGAACATCCTGTCTGTGTGTTTTACACCGGACCTGGTTCTGTCTTTATTATTCTGTTAGAAAATCATGTCTGTGTGTTTTACACCGGACCTGGTTCCGTCTTTATTATTCTGTTGGAATATCATGTCTATGTATTTTACGCCGGACCTGGTTCCGTCTTTATTATTATGTTGGAACATCCTGTCGGTGTGAATTTCACCTGACCTGGTTCCGTTATTATTATTCTGTTGGAATAACCTGTCTATGCGAAGTACCGCATGCATGGTGATTTCTTTTGTTATTCTATTCTTTATTATACTCAGTTGGTTAAAGTTTTGACTTCTACACTCCATGAAATTAGTAGAATATCCGTGATATTTGCGCTTCATCCAGTATCTTTTCATGAAAATATTCTTCTGAGCATTCTTGAATTTTACTCTACACAAAAGTATCATGTTGACAATTTGAACGTTATTGGTTCCTGGACAAATTAATTCTTGAACTTGTTTTATTGAATTCTTATATCATTGTCATCATCCTCATGTTTATATTATGTTGAAAGTCATCTGTGGCCTGTAGTGCATAGATGGACTTGGTATGATTATGACTAGGGATTATTCGGTGTAATCATGACCGTAATGTTACAAATAATGTAGAAAAAGTTCTCATTGGCCCGTAGTGTATTGATGAAAATTTTTTGGTATGATTATAGCTATGGATTCTCTTTGGCCGTAGTGCAAAGATGAATTATTTTATGGCATGATCAGGACCGTTGATGAAAACACGATTATCTTTGGCCCGTAGTGCATGAATAATTCGTGGTCATGATACTAAAGAATATCCTTGATCGTAGTGCAGGGGTGATTCGATGATGTAGATTATTTTTTTAGCTGTGTCTCAACGATAAAAGTCATGAAAAACATTTTAAATCATAAAAGATAGTAGATTTTATTCTCTACTTGACTCTTTTAATGGATTGTTGGTTCCGCTGCAGTTAAACTTGATGTCTATTGTATTTTATCAATTTAACATTGTTGAAGACTAATGATAATTTATTTTGCATTATCTTAGTCATAATATTTCTTACTGGGCTAGTTGAGCTCACCCTTTCTTTCACTGTTCTCTTCAGGAAATGAGAACGTAGCTGGGACGAGTCGGGAAACGGAGTGATGGTCCTAGATGATAGCATTAGTAGTCCTCACTATTCTATGTAATAGTGTGATAATAATTGTAATGAGGACTCCTTTTGAGTATGAATACTCTCTAGAAGACAATATTTGTATTCAAACTCACAGTTTATGTTTTGTCGTATTGTACACGACAGTTGTATTAGTAAGTTATATTTGAATTCTGTACCATATATCTGGTGACCCAAGATGGGTGATGTATACCTATTTTTGGGGGCGTTACAGTTGGTATCAAAGCTTAGGGATATGATCCCTGGCTAGGATGTGAGAATAGAACTAGGAAGGGAGAGACGGGGAATTCCTTCGCTAGTATGACCTACCTAAGTTTACTTGTTATTTAATTGGTCGGTCAGAGTATAGAGATAATATGTGATATGTTAATTAATCCTTATTTTGTAACAGTATTTGAAAATGACATCTGAAAATGTTGAGATAAGCAATGGAGCACAGGATACCGTTGAGCCTCCACAAATCAATAATCAGGACAATGTGCAACAAAATGGCGATAATCCTCCTGTAAACAACAACACTGATCAATTGACGAACGACGGTACGTTTAAGAGCTTTTTAGAATTCATGCAACATCAGGCGAAGGCGGCTCCTGTTCATAATGCAGGAGGAAACAATGGCAACCCATAGTTGGTCACCGCTAAGCAATTCAAGGAGCTGGGACCGCCGGAGTTTTTGGGAAAGCCAGAACCACTTAAGGCGGAGACGTGGTTAAAGCAGATCACCAAGATATTTGATGTCTTGGGATGCTCCGAGGAGCAAAAGATTCCCTTTGCCACCTTTATGTTGCGTGAAGAGGCAGATCACTAGTGGGAATCTGTAAAACGTACCCAGCCTGACGCACTCAAGATGTCTTAGGAGAAATTCCAGGAGCTGTTCAACGACAAGTACTTTCCCGAAAGTATTCGTCATATGAAGGAGGTGGAATTTATCAAGTTGGAGCAAAACAACATGACCGTGTTGCAGTACGAAGCCAAGTTTGCCGAGTTGTCCCGATTTGCTTCCCACTTGGTTGATAATGAAGAAAGAATGACGTGGATGTTTTTAAGAGGTTTGAAGCCTGAGATACGTCAATATCTTATCTCTCATAAACTGTGTTTGTATTCAGATGTTGTAAATAGGGCTCAGTTAGTGGAGCGCGATAACGAGTCAAAGCAATCAAAAGAGAGCAATCGACAAAATGATAATACTGGTGATAACAGTCATCAAAGCGGTGACAATAAGCATGGAGGGAATCAACATGCCAAAAATGGTAACCACTTCGGTGGTAATCATGACCAAAACAATAAGAATGGACACTTCAAGAAGAGAAGGTTCAACAATGACGTGAAGACGTCGGTACCAGCACCCGTTTCAAAGGAAGAAGAACGACCACCGGTAGTATGTTTCAAATGCGGACAGGAGGGACACATCCGTCCAAACTGTACGCAGCAATCCAAAGCGTGTTTTAATTGCGGAAAAGAAGGTCACCTAGCTTTATTTTGTCGTATGGTGAAGTCAAGTCCAGCTGAGATAGTGATGCCAAAGGATGTTCCAGACAAGCCAAAGCCGGTAGTTTAAGAGAGAGCATTTTTTTTTCGTGACGAGGAACCTGAATAAAATTATCACGGGTATGTTTGTCATAAACTCTTTTGAAGTCTATACTGTAAGACCCCAGCTTTTATAAATAAAAATGAATCTTCTATAAATATCATTTTTGAATATTATGGAGTTAATTTGATATAATGTTATAGTTGTGGGTAATATTTATAAATTTTGCAAAGTAAGCAAGTTGTTATAAAATATTTGTTTGCTCGGGGAATATTCTTTTTGTCGGGGAATATTCGTACGACGGCACAATCATTGGTGGACCCCACAACGGAATTATTGTCGGATTGAGAAAACGACAGAATTATCTTTCTATAAAAATAACAGCTGAGGTGTTACCGTTAAAATCGTTAAAACTGTTGAACTACTCGGTAGTAAAAGTACAGTAATACGCGTGGTTGCATAGTAGCACGCGGTATTGATTATTGATGCTTACGTGAGAAGTCACTCAGCTATACTCAATTATTGCTACAGTAATTGCTGCATCATATCTCTTAAATTATTGTCACAGTATCATCTGTATAATATGTTATATTATTAAATCAATAATTGAGACGTTGTGGTAAGTTTGGTTATTTTATGGGGGCCATATGTCATCATCTAAGAGTCTCTTCGTCAATAGTAATTACCGTCGTCAATAGTAATTACCGTCGTCAATAGTAATTACCGTCGTCAATAGTATTTACCTTGGTCAATAGTATTTACCTTGGTCAATAGTAATTACCTTCGTCAATAGTATTTACCTTGGTCAATAGTAATTACTTTCGTCAATAGTAGTTGTCCCTTCAATATTACCAAGAGTCATTTGACCCTTCGTTAAGACCAAGAGTCATTTGACCCTTCGTTAAGACCAAGAGCCACCCTCAGTTTTTCTATAAATAGAGGCCTAGGGCTTCATTATTTTTCACGAATTCATTCAAGCTATAGAGAGAGAAAGTATAGAGAGAATAAGAGAGAGAGAATAAAAGTATTCTGCTACATCACTTTTCCAATATCCAGTTCTTTTAAGGTAAGGGGTGTTATTCTTTCTTATTCATGAAGAGAACTGTTGTTATTCCATTTCTTATTATTCTGTTTGAATAACCTGTATACGCGGATCTACCCTATACTTGGTGACATTCTTGTATTATTCTGTTGGAACATCCTGTCTGTGTGTTTTACACCGGACCTGGTTCCGTTTTTATTATTATTCTGTTGGAACATCCTGTCTGTGTGTTTTACACCGGACCTGGTTCCGTCTTTATTATTATTCTGTTGGAACATCCTGTCTGTGTGTTTTATACCGGACCTGGTTCTATTATTTATTATTCTGTCGGAATATCCTGTCTGTGCGTTTACGCCGGACCTGGTTCCATTATTTATTATTCTGTTGGAATAACCTGTCTGTGCGGTCTATCGCATGCATGGTGATTTCTTTTGTTATTCCATTCTTTATTATACTCAGTTGGTTAAGTTTTGACTTCTATACTCCATGAAATTTGTGGAATATCCTTGGCATTTGCGCTTCATCTAGTATCTATTCATGAAAATATTCTCCCAATCATTCTTGAATTTTACTCCACAAAGTAGTATCATGTTGACAATTTGGACGTTATTAATTCCTGGATAAATTAATTCTTGAACTTGTTTTATTGAATTCTTATATCATTGTCATCATCCTCATGTTTATATAATGTTGAAAGTCATCTGTGGCCTGTAGTGCATAGATGGACTTGGTATGATTATGACCAGGGGTTATTCGGTATAATCATGACCGTAATGTTATAAATGATGTGGTAAAAGTCCTCATTGGCCCGTAGTGCATTGATGGACAGTTGTTGGCATGATCATGACCATTAATGAATATACGAATATCCTTGGCCGTAGTGCAGGGGTGATTCGATGATGTGGATTATTTTATTAAGCTGAGTCTCAGCGATCACAGTGTTGAAAAACCTTTTAAATCATAAAAGATAGTAGAGTTTATTTTCTACTTTACTCTTTTAATGGATTGCTTGTTCCGCTGCAGTTAAACTTGATGTCTATTATATTTTATCAGTTTAACATTGTTGAAGGCTAATGATAATTTATTCTGCATTATCTTAGTCATAATATTTCTTACTGGGCTAGTTGAGCTCACCCTTTCTTTTACTGTTCTCTTCAGGAAATGAGAACGTAGCTGGGGCAAGTCGGGGAACGGAGTGATGGTCCGAATGATAGTATTAGTTAGTAGTCCTCACTATTCTATGTAATGGTGTGTTAATAAATGTAATGAGGACTCCTTTTGAGTATGAATACTCTCTAGAAGATAATATTTGTATTCAAACTCACAGTTTATGTTTTGTCGTATTGTACACGACAGTTGTATTAGTAAGTTGTATTTGTTGTAAGACCCCGAATTTTATGAAATAAAAGTATTCAATTTTTCTATTTAGTAAATGGTTAAATTGATAAAAAGTTAAAGTTAAGGGTGATATATGAATTTTTTTCAAAAATAAGCAAGTGGTTATAAAATAATCATTGATGTCGGGGAATATTCGTTTGGTTGTGGAATATTCTTTCTGTCGGAGAATATTCGTACGACGGCACAGTCTTTTGTGGGCCCCATAACGGAAAGCGATTGGATGAAGAAAACGACAAAAATAAGTTGTTTATAAATAACGGCGTAGTTGTTACCGTTAATACTCTTAGAATACCCGGTGGTTAAAGCACGGCAATACGCGTTGTTGCACAGTAGCACACGGTATTGCACCAATTATTGATTTTTACGTAAGAAGGCATTACTCAATAATTGTTACAGTAATTACTGTTCAGTATTTTATTTTATTGATTCAATAATTGCTGCGTTGATATTTTATATTACTGTTGTTTTAATAATTGTCACTACACAGTATTTTCTATTACCGGAGCAATAATTCATATTATCTGAATAATATTATTAGATAACATTATTGATAATGTCTAGAAACTTCTATCTAAGGAGAGGTTTGGTCATCTAATTGCGCGCCAGTAAGGAGAAATCCTTATTGGTTCTGTAATATTATTTGTGTATAATTAATTATTGATTTATATGATGATGAAAATATTAATTTTATGTGGATATAGATGGAGAAAATTTTTAATATGACAATTGTTGAAAATTAATATTTTATCTTTTTCTGATAAAATAATTCATTTAAATATATTATTTTAATAATATATTAATGGTGATATTTTTACAATGAATGTGGAATATATAAATAAATGAGGAAGAGTATTTTTGTTGGATTAAATGTTTAACACATGTTTTGTGTGTTGTTGGACACAATTCTTGACCGAAAATTTATTATAGACTGTAAAATCGTCCGTTTGTGGATTTCGGTCAATTTCTGTTTAAAATTTAGAAAAACTTTCTTCTGCAAAGTTGTAGAGAATTGAATTTCCTATAAAAACTCGCGAGATTCGAATTTTCTGATGAAATGGCTATTTATTATGAATTATTGAAGTTCCGAAATTCTGAAATAATTGATTTTTGGAAGTTTTAATTATTTTTGTTTAGAAAAACGTTTTTTTTTGTATTTTGTGGACATCATTAACATGTGTTATGGCTGAATTCAGATGGTCAAGGTGGGCTAAGGAAAATTTGTTAAATATATTATTATTATATTCAATTTTCTGCTTTGGTGTTCTAAGCATTTTCCTATAAATAGGGTGCTTAGGTTAGAATTGAAAATCACACCAGAAACTGAAGTTTTCTCTCTATTTCTCTCTCTATATTATCGATTATATTCTTGTGAGTATTTTGATATCTTGAGTGTTGTTATACGGTGCAAGTTCGTTCAGCGTTATTCCAGTCAGGAGTACTGCTCTTTTGAGGTAAGGGATAGTAAGGGATGTTATTTTATTCGAAAATGATATTATTTCTTTAATATCATTATGCCGAAATATTGGTTAGAAATTTTTATCAAATTTGAAACTTTTCATGTCGGGGTTACTATTCACGAGTTACTATTCACGAGTTACTATTTACGAGTTACTATACATGAGTTACTATTCACGAGTTACTATTCACGACGGGTTACTATTCATGAGTTAATATTCATGAATTACTATTCACGAGTTACTATTCACGGGTACTATTCATGACAAAATTGGTTTCTTTTTCTAACCAAATTATAGTTGATTTATGAATATTACTTTGGAGATTAAAACTATATATTGATTATATTGTTTTTATTATCATATATAACATTTTATAACCCTGATGTTGAAATTCTCTTTCACTAGAGTGTAAAGATGGGTAGATTATTGGTATGATCATGACTAGGGTTCTCTTTGGCCAGTAGTGAAAAGTTGAATTGTGACTGGTATGATCATGACCATTGAATTTATATTGAATATCTTTAGCTTAAGTGAAAATGTGAATTTATCAACATGGTTATAATTATTGTTTATATAAATTCTGAAATGATTACGTATTTCTTTGATATATGAATGTCTTTGGCCTGTAGTGCAAAGATGACCTGTTGTTGAATATCTTTTGGCCTGTAGTGCAAAGATGAACTGTTGATGAATATCTTTGGCCTGTAGTGCAAAGATAAATTTATTAGTATGATTATGAACAGGAACTGTGATTTGGTATAATCATGATCTTTGATGTTTCAGGTAAAGACAGGTGATGAAAATTATCTTCGTCCTGAATGCGAAGAGAAATTTAGAACTACAATTATGATTATGAGTTATTTATATGATTGTGGAAAGGAACTGTTGATTGATGTTACAGGGATAAAACATTATTGGTGGACTGTTAACATAGAGAAGATAATAGACTTTATAGTCTATTTGACTCTTCTAATGGATTGCTCGTTCCGCTGCAACTATGGTTGAAATTTTTATCATCTACCATATGTTCTAAATCTCTGATTTAATTCTGTTGAAGGCTATTGATAACTTATTTATCTTTAGTCAGGATATTCTTTACTGGGCTAGTTGTGCTCACCCTTCTGTTTCACAATTCCTTTCAGGTAATAAGAATATAGCTGGGTCGAGCAGGGGTAACAGTGGAATAGAACGGTGGTCATCATTTAGTAGTTATATTTGGTGAATCGTCTAGGGTGAAGCGAACCCAACGTTGGAAGGGTGTTTTACCACTATCATACAAGATGTCTAACGACACACAACCTCGTGTCATCATAAGACATGGTTGTGCACATCCACTTGTTGAGTATATCTACAAGCACTACCTATATAATCTTGGTGTTTGTTTGAAGTATAATTTTCAGTTAGAGACAGTGGAGATAATGATATGTCAAGAGAAGACTCACCATTGGGAAGAATATGATAGTAAACTTCTCGTTTTTCTTTGGGGTCTATTGGGTCAACCAAGGATAATTCTGTGGCCATATGATATCTATCATAACCTAGAAGCATGGCCTCCCATGTACGAGGGTTTCCTTGAGCACTTCCCAAAGATTCTAATTTCTAAAACAGTTTTTGACTGTACTTTTATGTAAGGTGTCATAGTGACGTGCTATCCAAGTTGGTGTCCAGAGTCACAGTTGGTATATTTTAGTATCAAAACTCACAACATATGTGTTGTTGTATTTTGCACGACAATTGTTGTAATAAAGTTGTAGTTGTTTTCTGTACCCATGTATTTGACGACTCAGAATAGGTTGGATGGAATGGACCTATTTTGGGGGCGTTACATTTGTATTCTGTACTTTGTATCTGACGACCCAAGATGGGTGATGTATACCTATTTTTGGGGGCGTCACAGTTGGTATCAGAGCTTAGGGATATGATCCCTGGCTAAGATGTGAGAATAGAACTAGGAGGGGAGAGACGGGAAATTCCTTCGCTAGTATGACATACCTAAGTTTATTTGCATGGTATTTAATTGGTCGGTCATAATATAAGGATAATATATGACATATCAATTAATTTTTATTTTATGGCAGTATCTGAAAATGGCATCTGAGAATGTTGAGAATAGCAATGGAGCACAGACGACTGTTGATTCACCACATATCAATAATCAGGATAATGTGCATCAGGAAGGTGTCAATCCTCATGCAAACAACAACACTGACCAAATGATGAATGATCAAATGTTCAGAGGCTTTATGCAATTCATGCAACAACAGGTGAAAGCGGCTCCTGTCCACAACGTAGGTGGAAATACTGGAAACTCTCAGGCGGTCACCGCTAAACAGTTTAAGGAGCTGGGACCACCGGAGTTTAAGGGAGAACCCAAACCACTTGTAGCTGAAACATGGATAAAGCAGATCACCAAGATATTTGATGTCTTGGGTTGCTCCGAGGAGCAAAAGGTTTCCTTTGCCGCCTTTATGTTGCGAGGAGAGGCAGATTACTGGTGGGAATCGATAAAGCGTACTCAACCTGCCGCACTGAAGATGTCTTGGGAGAAGTTCCAAGATCTGTTTAACGACAAATACTTTCCCGAGAGTATTCGTCACATGAAGGAGGTGGAGTTCATCAAATTGGAGCAGAATAATATGACCGTGTCGCAGTACGAGGCAAAATTTGCGGAGTTATCCCGGTTTGCGTCCCACTTGGTGGATAATGAAGAAAGAATGACGCGGATGTTTTTAAGAGGTTTGAAGCCGGAGATACGTCAACATCTTGTTTCTCATAAACTGTGTTTGTATTCAGATGTTGTAAATAGGGCTCAGTTGGTGGAGCGCGATAACGAGACAACGCAACCAAAAGAGAGCAGCCGGCAAAATGATAATACCAGTGAGAGCAGTCATCGAAGCGGTGACAACAAGCGTGGAGGGAATCAACAGGCCAGAAATGGTAACCACTTCGGTGGTAATCAGGGCCAAAACAATAAGAATGGACATTTCAAGAAGAGGAGATTCAACAATGATGGAAAGACGTCAGCACCAGCACCTGTCGTTAAGGAAGGAGAACGACCACCTATCATATGTTTCAAATGCGGAGGGGAGGGGCACATCAGTCCAAACTGCGCGATGCCGTCCAAAGCATGTTATAATTGTGGAAGAGAAGGTCATTTAGCCCGATTTTGTCGTTTACCGAAGACAAATTCAGCTAGGATGGAGGCACCAAAAGCCGTCCCAGAAAAGTCAAAACCGGTTGTGCAAGGGAGAGCGTTTGTTGTGAACTCCCAGAGAGCAAGGAACCCGAATGAGGTCATCACGGGTAAGCTTATCATAAACTCTAAAGAAGTTTATACTTTATTTGATACCGGTTCAACCCATTCTTTTATTTCTCCTACTTGCGCTCATCGATTAAATTTGATTCCGGAGAAATTAGACTTTGACTTATCTGTGGAAACTCCGTTGGGAGAAACCTTCATTACCTCCACTGTTTATAAGTCTTGTTTGGTTCAAGTTGGTACCCACACATTACCTATCGATCTGATTTCATTAAAAATACTTGCATTTGACGTGATTCTAGGGATTGATTGGTTAACTACTCATTATGCAAAAATTGATTGTTTTCGTAAGGTTGTTAGCTTTCATATTCCTAATCGACCTATTATGCGAATTCAAGCAACCAAACCATTAAAATCAATCGCTGTCATCTCAAGCCATAAAGCTATTCGTTTATTGAAAAACGGATGTCAAGCTTTCTTAGCTCATGTCACAGATCTAAACAAAAATACGT
Organism: Panax notoginseng; assembly: GCA_016801055.1. NCBI lineage: Eukaryota > Viridiplantae > Streptophyta > Magnoliopsida > Apiales > Araliaceae > Panax > Panax notoginseng. The sequence continues at coordinate 164,548,801 of CM029012.1, read as the reverse complement.
CAGTTTTGAATGATATTTCTATTGTTAATAAATTCCCTGACGTATTTCCTGAAGAACTTCCTGGCCTACCCCCAGAGCGTGAAATTGAATTTTGTATCGACCTTGAACCCGGTACAAAACCCATTTCCAAAGCCCCATATCGAATGGCTCCTATTGAACTTCAGGAGTTAAAGATTCAACTGCAGGAATTGTTAGACATTGGCTTTATTCGTCCTAGTACTTCTCCTTGGGGTGCTCCTGTTCTATTCGTGAAGAAGAAAGATGGAAGTATGCGACTTTGTATTGATTATCGGGAGTTGAATCATGTCACCATCAAAAATAGGTACCCATTGCCACGTATTGATGACCTGTTTGACCAGTTGCAAGGAGCACAATTCTTTTCAAAGATCGATCTTCGTTCTGGATATCATCAGCTGAAGGTTAGAACTGAGGATATTCCAAAGACGGCTTTTAGAACTCGGTACGGGCATTATGAATTCTTAGTCATGTCCTTTGGATTGACTAATGCTCCTGCTGCCTTCATGGATATGATGAACTGGGTATTCAAGGAATATTTGGATCACTTTGTGGTCGTCTTTATTGATGACATCCTTATTTATTCCAAAAGCCGTGAAGATCATGAGCAACACTTGAGGCTGGTACTCCAAAAGCTTCGTGAATACAAGCTTTATGCCAAGTTGAAGAAATGCGAGTTCTGGCTGGAGGAGGTAGCATTCCTTGGGCACGTAGTATCAAGTCGTGGAATATCGGTTGACCCGGCAAAGATTGAAGCTATTCAAAGCTGGGAGCAACCTAAATCAGTGACCGAGGTACGTAGCTTTCTTGGTTTAGCTGGTTATTATCGGAGATTCGTGGAAGGATTTTCTCGAATCGCTACTCCATTAACTCAGCTGACTCGGAAAGATACAAAGTTTGGTTGGAGCGAAGAATGTGAGCAGAGTTTTTAAGAACTCAAGAGGAGACTCATTTCAGCACCTGTTCTAACAATACCATCTGGCTCGGAGGGATTTGTCATCTACAGTGATGCTTCGAGCAAAGGGTTGGGATGCGTTCTCATGCAACATGGAAAAGTCATAGCCTATGCATCAAGACAACTCAAGGAATATGAGAGGAATTATCCTACTCATGATCTAGAGTTGGCAGCTGTTGTCTTTGCACTTAAAATTTGGAGGCATTACTTGTATGGGGAGAAAGTGGAGATCTTTACGGATCATAAAAGCCTCAAATATTTCTTCACTCAAAAGGAACTCAACATGCGACAACGACGTTGGCTTGAACTGTTGAAAGATTATGATCATACCATTCAATACCATCCTGGAAAAGCGAACGTGGTAGCTGACGCATTGAGTAGAAGATCATATGCGGGTACAAGTGCAATATTAACAACGCAAAGGCCCATTTTGTGTGACTTGCAAAGGATGGAGATAGAGTTAAAGACTCCAGGGACCCATGTGATGATGGCGAATATACGAGTAGAACCGACTTTAATCGATAAAGTTAAAGCTGCTCAAGCTACAGACCTGGAGCTGATGCGTATGAGGAAGAAAGTGCAAGAAGGTGCTATGCCGGAAGCAAGAATCGATGAAGAAGGAATACTTCGAGTCAACTCCAGACTTTGTGTTCCTAACAACCCTGATTTAAAGTATGAAATCATGATGGAGGCGCACAACACACCGTTTGCAATCCATCCTGGAAGTACCAAAATGTATCATGATCTTCGTCATACATTTTGGTGGAGCAATATGAAGAGAGAGATAGCGTTGTTTATCTCAAGGTGTCTAACTTGTCAACGAGTCAAAGCGGAGCATCAAGTACCAAAAGGTCCATTGCAACCACTTGAAATTCCAGAATGGAAGTGGGAGCACATTACCATGGATTTCGTTACCGGTCTTCCTAGGGTTTCTCAAGGTATTGATGCGATTTGGGTCATTGTTGATAGATTGACCAAGTCTGCTCATTTCTTACCGATACGAGAAACTTATACACTTGAACGTCTTGCTCGTATGTACATAAACGAGATTGTAAGACTGCATGGTATGCCAGTATCCATAGTTTCTGATCGAGACCCAAGATTCACTTCACGATTTTGGGTTAGTTTACAAAAAGCTATGGGCACGGAGTTACGATTTAGTTCAGCATATCATCCTCAGACGGACGGACAATCAGAGAGGACTATTCAAACTCTTGAAGATCTATTAAGACTCTGTGTCTTTGACTTCAAGGGAAGTTGGGACAAGTTCTTACCATTGGTGGAGTTTTCCTACAACAACAGTTATCAAGCAAGTATTGGCATGGCTCCATTCGAAGCATTGTATGGAAGAAAATGTCGTTCTCCAGTATGCTGGGATGAGGTGGGCGAAGCAACGTTGTTGGGACCGGAGTTGGTACGTATGACTACAGAAAAGATTCAAACGATCCGACAACGTATAAAAACCTCACAAGATCGACAAAAGAGTTATGCTGATCTTCATCGAAAGGACGTGGAATTTGATGTAGGAGATCATGTGTTCTTACGTGTTGCTCCATGGAAAGGAGTTACGAGATTTGGAAAGAGAGGAAAGCTAAATCCTCGATTCATCGGTCCATTTTTAATCCTCGATCGAGTAGGAACTGTGGCTTATAGACTCGCTTTACCGCCAAGTATGTCTCGTGTTCATAACGTTTTCCACATATCCATGTTACGCAAATATGTGGAAGACCCGAACCACATTATTGAGTTAGAACCGGACGAAATAGCGGAGGATTTGACGTATGAAGAAGTTCCTGTTCAAATCTTGGATAAGAAGGAACATATTCTACGCTCCAAGGTTATACCTCAAGTCAAAGTTTTGTGGAGAAACCACGATGTTGAGGAAATGACTTGGGAGTTAGAATCAGAAATGAAATCAAGGTATCCTTACCTCTTCGACATACCAGGTACGTACCCTAATTTCGAGGGCGAAATTTCATAAGAAGGGGAGGTTGTAAGACCCCAACTTTTATAAATAAAGATGAATTTTCTATAAATATCATTTTTGAATATTATGGAGTTAATTTGATATAATGTTATAGTTGTGGGTAATATTTATAAATTTTGCAAAGTAAGCAAGTTGTTATAAAATATTCGTTTGGTCGGAGAATATTCTTTTTGTCGGGGAATATTCGTACGACGGCACAATCATTGGTGGACCCCACAACGGAATTATTGTCGGATTGAGAAAACGACAGAATTATCTTTCTATAAAAATAACAGCTGAGGTGTTACCGTTAAAATCGTTAAAACTGTTGAACTACTCGGTAGTAAAAGTACAGTAATACGCGTGGTTGTATAGTAGCACACGGTATTGATTATTGATGCTTACGTGAGAAGTCACTCAGCTATACTCAATTATTGTTACAGTAATTGCTGCATCATATCTCTTAAATTATTGTCACAGTATCATCTGTATAATATGTTATATTATTAAATCAATAATTGAGACGTTGTGGTAAGTTTGGTTATTTTATGGGGGGCCATATGTCATCATATAAGAGTCTCTTCGTCAATAGTAATTACCGTCGTCAATAATAATTACCGTCGTCAATAGTATTTACCTTGGTCAATAGTATTTACCTTGGTCAATAGTAATTACCTTCGTCAATAGTATTTACCCTGGTCAATAGTAATTACTTTCGTCAATAGTAGTTGTCCCTTCAATATTACCAAGAGTCATTTGACCCTTCGTTAAGACCAAGAGTCATTTGACCCTTCGTTAAGACCAAGAGCCACCCTCAGTTTTTCTATAAATAGAGGCCTAGGGCTTCATTATTTTTCACGAATTCATTCAAGCTATAGAGAGAGAAAGTATAGAGAGAATAAGAGAGAGAGAATAAAAGTATTCTGCTACATCACTTTTCCAATATCCAGTTCTTTTAAGGTAAGGGGTGTTATTCTTTCTTATTCATGAAGAGAACTGTTGTTATTCCATTTCTTATTATTCTGTTGGAATAACCTGTATACGCGGTCTACCCTATACTTGGTGACATTCTTGTATTATTCTGTTGGAACATCCTGTCTGTGTGTTTTACACCGGACCTGGTTCCGTTTTTATTATTATTCTGTTGGAACATCCTGTCTGTGTGTTTTACACCGGACCTGGTTCCGTCTTTATTATTATTCTGTTGGAACATCCTGTCTGTGTGTTTTACACCGGACCTGGTTCCATTATTTATTATTCTGTCGGAATATCCTGTCTGTGCGTTTACGCCGGACCTGGTTCCATTATTTATTATTCTGTTGGAATAACCTGTCTGTGCGGTCTATCGCATGCATGGTGATTTCTTTTGTTATTCCATTCTTTATTATACTCAGTTGGTTAAGTTTTGACTTCTATACTCCATGAAATTTGTGGAATATCCTTGATATTTGCGTTTCATCCAGTATCTTTTCATGAAAATATTCTTCTAAGCATTCTTGAATTTTACTCCACAAAGCAGTATCATGTTGACAATTTGGACGTTGTTAATTCCTGGATAAATTAATTCTTGAACTTGTTTTATTGAATTCTTATATCATTGTCATCATCCTCATGTTTATAAAATGTTGAAAGTCATCTGTGGCCTGTAGTGCATAGATGGACTTGGTATGATTATGACCAGGGGTTATTCGGTATAATCATGACCGTAATGTTATAAATGATGTGGTAAAAGTCCTCATTGGCCCGTAGTGCATTGATGGACAGTTGTTGGCATGATCATGACCATTAATGAATATACGAATATCCTTGGCCGTAGTGCAGGGGTGATTCGATGATGTGGATTATTTTATTAAGCTGAGTCTCAGCGATCACAGTGTTGAAAAACCTTTTAAATCATAAAAGATAGTAGAGTTTATTTTCTACTTGACTCTTTTAATGGATTGCTTGTTCCGCTGCAGTTAAACTTGATGTCTATTATATTTTATCAGTTTAACATTAGTAGTCCTCACTATTCTATGTAATAGTGTGATAATAATTGTAATGAGGACTCCTTTTGAGTATGAATACTCTCTATAAGATAATATTTGTATTCAAACTCACAGTTTATGTTTTGTCGTATTGTACACGACAGTTGTATTAGTAAGTTGTATTTGTATTCTGTACTTTGTATCTGACGACCCAAGATGGGTGATGTATACCTATTTTTGGGGGCGTCACATATACCGTGTTAGATACTGGTTCTACTCACTCTTCTATTTCACCTAGTTGTGTTCAATGTTTGAACTTAACTCCGGAGAAGTTAGACTTTGATTTATCTGTTGAAATTCCGTTGGGAGAAACCTTCGTTACCTCCACTATTTATAAATCTTGTTCAAATCAACACTTTCACGTTACCTGTCGATCTTATCTCTTTGAAAATACTTGCATTGATGTGATTTTTGGAAACGATTGGTTAACTGCTCAACATGCTTTTCGTAAGGTTGTTAGCTTTCATATTCCTAACCAACCTATTATGCGAATTCAAGTAACCAAATCACTAAAGTCAATCATTGTCATATCAAGCCATAAGTAAAAATCCCAGTTCCTTTTGTTGTTGACTTCCTGGTGTGAAATGCACCGAAGCCAGACTTTCCGTAGGAGACGTTGTAAATGACGATGGCAAGTTGATAGGTATCAATGTGACGTGTTATCCAAGTCTTGGATGAGGGTCACAATTTTGAATGATATTTCTATTGTTAATAAATTTCCTGACGTATTTTTGAAGACTTCTTAGCCTACCCTAGAGCGTGAAATCGAATTTTGTATTGACCCCAATACAAAACTCATTTCTTAAACCCTCAAATATTTCTTTAACTAAAATGAACGTATCATGTGCCAAAGACGTTGGCTCTAGCTGTTGAAGATTACGATCGTACCATTCAATATCATCGTGAAAGAGCGAACGTGGTAGCTGACGTGTTGAGTAGAAGATCGTATACGTTTACTGTAAGACCCCGAATTTTAGGAAATAAAAGTATTCAATTTTTCCAATTCAATAAATGGATAAATTGATAAATGTTAAAGTTAAGGGTGATATGTGAATTTTTTTTCAAAATACACAAGTGGTTATAAAATATTCATTGTTGTCGGGGAATATTCGTTTGGTCGTGGAATATTCTTTCTGTCCGAAAATATTCGTACGACGGTGCAGCTATTTGTGGGCCCCATAACGAATAACTGTCGGGTGAAGAAAACGATAAATTTGCGTTTTTACAAATAACGGCGTAGTTGTTACCGTTAACACTGTTAGAATGCCTGGTAGTTAAAATACAGTAATACGCGTAGTTGCACAGTAGCACACGGTATTGCACCAATTATTGATTCTTACGTAAGAAGACACTACTCAATAATTGTTACAGTAGTTATTGTTCAATATTTTATTTTATTGATTCAATAATTGCTGCGTTGATATTTTATATTATTGTTGTTTCAATAATTGTTGCTGCACAGTATTTTCCATTATCAGATCAATAATTCATATTATTTAAATAATATTATTAGATAACATTATTGACAATGTCTAGAAAGTTCTGTCTAAGGAGAGGTTTGGTCATCTAATTGCGCGCCAGTAAGGAGAAATCCTTATTGGAAAGCCCCCTCTTTCCTGGGAACGGCCTGGTTGTCATAAATGTGATTCTGTAATATATTTGTGAATAATTAATTATTGATTCATATGATAAGGAAATATTTATTTTATGTGGATATAAATGAGGGATATATTTTTGTGGTTAAAAATGAAGGAGTTAATGTTGAGGTGTTTTATCAGTATTTTTATCGAAATGGAGGTATTAAAAATCAAATCAGGGTTTTTGAGATATTTTGCGGGGGTTATAGTTTTTAATCCGACCGTTGGATCGTGGTAATATTTGGATATGTTATACATATATAAGTTGAGTATATGTCCACAAATTTTGAACCGTTAAAAGTGAACGTATGATTTATTATGAATTTTACGAGATGACTGGTTTAGAAATTGTTGAATTTTCGGAGTTTATCATTTTGATGGAAAATTCTAGAATTGGTGGGCCCCACTTGTAGTTGGTGAAGAAATGTACTGAATTATATTTCAAATGTGGTGGGTGGGAATAGTAGCAGGTAAAGCCATCAGGTTGCAGGTCAAACCTACTAAAATTTTCCTATAAATAGAGGGCTAAGTTAGAATTGAAAATCACACCAAAAACAAGTTTTCTCTCTTTCTCTCTCTATATTATGAAGCATATTTTGTGAGTATTTAGATACTTTGAGAGTTGCTATTCAGTGCAAGTTTCCTTCGGCTTTGCATACCGATCAGAAGTACTGCTCTTTTGAAGTAAGGGATAGTAAGGGATTTTAAGGGTTGTTATGATTTTCAGTTTCATAATTTTTCTACTCTTCAAAAATTCTGGAAAAATTTGAAATGATATTTTGATGAGTATTATTGATGGTGTCCAAAAATGGTGATTTTTGGATGTATAGATTATGAGTTATGAATTTTACGGGAAAAGACTATTTTAAAAGTAACGGCTTATAACTCCTTGTGGTTAACTCCAAAATTGATGAAATTTTTATTGGGAGTACATGTATATGATAGGAGTATGCTCTGTGAATTTCAGAATTTTTAGATAAAAGTATAATTTTTGATAAATATCTATATATTCGGCTATTTTGGCCATATGAAAAATAGTAAATGACTTTTAAAAATTCTGAGAAAAATATATGTTCACTATGGGACTATATTATGCTAAATTCCAGAAAAGAAATATTTTTGGAACTGATTTGGTATTTTTTATGAAAATGGTATGAGTAAATGAATTAAATATATTTTGTGAGGAAAGAAAATTAGAAAATAGGATTTTATGGCTTGAGAATCCTATATGAGGTATATGCAGATTTTTGATGAGGGCTTTGGTTGTTGATGATGAAATCTTAAGAGTTGACATTTTATGATGATTAAATGCATTATTTAGTAAAATGTAAACAATTAAAATAAATTGTTTATAAGCTTAAGAAATGTTATTCTTTCAATATCATTATACCGAAATACTGGTATAGATTTTATTGTAGAATTTCTACCTTTTTGTGTCGGGGTTATTATTCATGAGTTACTATTCACGAGTTACTATTCACGACAAAATTGGTTTCTTTTTCTAACCAAATTATAGTTGATTTATGAATATTGCTCTTGAAATTAAATCCATGTTTTGATCATATTATTTTTATAATCATATATAACATTTTTATAACCTTGATGTTGAAATTCTCTTTCGCTTGAGTGTAAAGATGGGTAAATTATTGGTATGATCATGACTATGGGTTCTCTTTGGCCAGTAGTGTAAAGTTGAATTGTTGACTGGTATGATCATGACCATTGAATTTATAATTGAATATCTTTAGCTTAAGTACAAAGGTGAAATGATCAACATGGTTATAATTATTGTTTATATAAATTCTGAAATGATTATATATTTCTTTGAGATATTAATATATTTGGCCTGTAGTGCAAATATGAACTGTTGATGAATATATTTGACCTGTAGTGCAAATATGAACTGTTGAGGAATATCTTTGGCCTGTAGTGTAAAGATGAATTGTTGATGAATATCTTTGGCCGTAGTGCAAAGATGAATTATTGATGAATATCTTTGGCCTGTAGTGCAAAGATGAATTGTTGTTGAATATCTTTGGCCTGTAGTGCAAAGATGGTCTGTTGATGAATATCTTTGGCCTGTAGTGCAAAGATGAACTATTGTTGAATATCTTTGGTCGTAGTGCAAAGATGGATTTATTAGTATGATTATGAACAGGAACTGTGATTTGGTATAACCATGATCTTTGATGTTTCAGGTAAAGACAGGTGATGAAAATATTCTTCGTCCTGGGTGCGAAGAAAAATTTAGAATCACAATTATGATTATGAGTTATTCATATGATTGTGGAAAGGAACTGTTGATTGATGTTACAGGGATAAAACATTGTTGGTGGATTTTTAACATGGAGAAGATAATAGACTTTATAGTCTATTTGACTCTTCTAATGGATTGCTCGTTCCGCTGCAACTATGGTTGAGAAGTTTTATCATCTACCATATGTTCTAAATCTCTGATTTATTACTGATGAAGACTATTGATAATTTATTTATCTTTAATCATGATATTCTTTACTGGACTAGTTGTGCTCACCCTTTTGCTTCACAATTCCTTTCAGGTAATAAGAGTGTAGCTGGGTCGAGCGAGGGTAACGGGGAAATAGAACGGTGATCTCTAGCTGTGGATGTTCTCCCGAAGTAGTATAGAAAAGTTCATTTAGTAGTTTTATTTGGTGAATCCAATAGGGTAAGGTGTACCCAACGTTGAAAGGGTGGTTTGCCACTATCATACAAGATGTCTAACGACATACAACCTCGTGTCATCATAAGACAGGGATGTGCTCATCCACTTGCTGAGTATATATACGAGCACTACCTATATAATCTTTGTGTTTGTTTGAAGTATAATTCTCAATTAGAGACAGTAGAGATAATGATATGTCAAGAGAAGACTCACCATTGGGAAGAATATGATAGTAATCTTCTCGTTTTTCTTTGGGGTCTTTTGGGTCAACCAAGGATAATTCTATGGCCATATGATATCTATCATAACCTAGATGCGTGGCCTCCCATGTACAAAGGTTTCCTTGAGCATTTCCCAAAGATTCTAATTTCTAAAACAGTTTTTGACTATACATTTATGTAAGGTGTTATTGTGAGGTGATGTCCACAGTTGGAACATGAGTCACATTTGGTATATATTTGTATCCAAACTCACAGCATATGTGTTGTTGTATTTTGCACGACAATTGTTGTAATAAAGTTGTAGTTGTTTTCTGTACCATATATTTGACGACTCAGAATGGGTTGGGTGGAATGGACCTATTTTGGGGTTGTCACATTTACGAGTGCGATGTTGTTAACATAAAGACTCATTTCGTATAACTTACAAATGATGAAAATAGAGTTAAAGACTCTAGGGACCCACATGAAGATAACGAATATACGATTAGAATCAACTTTAATCGATAAAGTTAAAGTCGTGCAAGTTACGGACTCGGAGATGATGAATACTAAGAAGAAGGTTCAAGAGGGCGTTATTTTAAAAGTAAGAGTTGCTGAAGAGAGAAAATCTCAACCCTCGATTTAATTGGCCCATTTGAAATCCTCGATTGAGTAGGAACGGTGGCTTATAGACTCGTTTTACCGCCAAGTATGTTGCGTGTTCATAACGTTTTTAACATATAGATGTTACGTAAATATGTGGACGACCCGAACCACATTATTAATTTAGAACCGGACGAGATAGCGGATGATTTAACGTTTGAGGAGATACCTGTTAAAATCCTGGAATGTATTCAACACTCAAAGATTATACCTCAAGAGTTAGAATCTGACGAAGTGTCCTCATCTGTTTGGCATACCAGGTACGTACGAAAATTTCGAGGGCGAAATTTCATAAGGAGAGGAGATTGTGAAACCCCAGATTTTATGAATAAAGATTTAATTTTTTTCAAAATATTTTTTTAAAATATTATAGTGTGAATTTGAGATAATGTTATAGTTGTGGGTTGTATTTATAAATTTTGCAAAGTATGCAAGTTGTTGTATTATATTCGATTGGTCGGGGAATATTATTTTTGTCGGGGAATATTCGTACGCCGGCACAATTATTGGTGGACCCCACAACGGAATTATTGTCGGATTGAGAAAACGATAAAAATATTTTATTAAAAATAATGGTGGAAGTTTTACCGTTGATACTGTTGAACTACTCAGTAGTAAAAATACAGTAATACGTGTGGTTGCATAGTAGCACACGGTATTGATTATTAATGCTTATGTGAGAAGTCACTCAGTTTGATTCAATTATTGTCAGTTAATAATATGAATTATTTAGCGATAATGAAGTTTTGTTTTATTCGTATTACTAACGTAATAAAACAGAAACATCTTTTTATATAAAACAGAATACTTTATTAAAGTTATTCTATAAATAGAATATATTATATTTTATTTAAAAGATTTTTCTTTAAATATGGACCGTCAGATTAAAGTAATCAATCTGGACCGTTCATGGATTAGTTACTATGCATTCCATTTTTCTATAAATAGAAGCTCATTCCTTCATTATTTTCTTACGAATTTACTGAAACTCTAGAGAGAGAAACTATAGAGAGAGTTCTTCTTCTATAATCTTGAGCGTATTTCTTTAGAGTTTAAGAAAGCTTTGAGCGTAGTACAAGTTTCTTCGAGTATATTCTCGCCCTACCAGTCGGAATACTCTTCTTTCAAAGATAAGGGATATTATTTGTTGTACCTATAAGGGGTATTATTTCTTTTGTATTCATGAAGAGAACTTCTGTTATTCCATTATTTATTATTCTGTTGGAATAACCTGTATACGCGGTCTACCCTATACTTGGTGACATTCTTCTATTATTCTGTTGGAACATCCTGTCTGTGTGTTTTACACCGGACCGGGTTCCGTCTTTATTATTATTCTGATGGAACATCCTGTCTGTGTGTTTTACACCGGACCTGGTTCTGTCTTTATTATTCTGTTAGAATATCATGTCTGTGTGATTTACACCGGACATGGTTCCGTCTTTATTATTCTGTTAGAATATCCTGTCTGTGCGTTTTACGCCGGACCTGGTTCCGTCTTTATTATTCTGTTGGAATATCCTGTCGGTGTGAATTTCACCTGACCTGGTTCCGTTATTATTATTCTGTTAGAATAACCTGTCTATGCGAAGTACCGCATGCATGGTGATTTCTTTTGTTATTCTATTCTTTATTATACTCAGTTGGTTAAAGTTTTGACTTCTACACTCCATAAAATTAGTAGAATATCCGTGATATTTGCGTTTCATCCAGTATCTTTTCATGAAAATATTCTTCTGAGCATTCTTGAATTTTACTCTACACAAAAGTATCATGTTGACAATTTGAACGTTATTGGTTCCTGGACAAATTAATTCTTGAACTTGTTTTATTGAATTCTTGTATCATTGTCATCATCCTCATGTTTATATTATGTTGAAAGTCATCTGTGGCCTGTAGTGCATAGATGGACTTGGTATGATTATGACTAGGGATTATTCGGTGTAATCATGACCGTAATGTTACAAATAATGTAGAAAAAGTTCTCATTGGCCCGTAGTGCATTGATAAAAAAATTTTGGTATGATTATAGCTATGGATTCTCTTTGGCCGTAGTGCAAAGATGAATTATTTTATGGCATGATCAGGACCGTTGATGAAAATACGATTATCTTTGGCCCGTAGTGCATGGATAATTCGTGGTCATGATACTAAAGAATATCCTTGATCGTAGTGCAGGGGTGATTCGATGATATGGATTATTTTTTTAGCTGTGTCTCAACGATAAAAGTCATGAAAAATATTTTAAATCATAAAAGATAGTAGATTTTATTCTCTACTTGACTCTTTTAATGGATTGTTAGTTTCGCTGCAGTTAAACTTGATGTCTATTGTATTTTATCAGTTTAACATTGTTGAAGACTAATGATAATTTATTTTGCATTATCTTAGTCATAATATTTCTTACTGGGCTAGTTGAGCTCACCCTTTCTTTCACTATTTTCTTCAGGAAATGAGAACGTAGCTAGGACGAGTCGGGAAACAGAGTGATGGTCCTAGATGATAGCATTAGTAGTCCTCACTATTCTATGTAATAGTGTGATAATAATTGTAATGAGGACTCCTTTTGAGTATGGATACTCTCTAGAAGATAATATTTGTATTCAAACTCACAGTTTATGTTTTGTCGTATTGTACACGACAGTTGTATTAGTAAGTTATATTTGAATTCTGTACCATGTATCTGGCGACCCAAGATGGATGATGTATACCTATTTTTGGGGGCGTCACACAGACAACAAAATATAACAAAAAAAATCTTTTAGAATATATCAAATTTTCGTCAGACCTTGGGGAGACCGTGACCTTATAAAATTTTCAAACTAAACCGAATATACAAGTGAGTTTTACAAAATTTTCAAACCTTGAGGGGTAAGCTTACAAAATTTTCAAATATTGGGGGGATTGTGGCCTCCTCCGGTCTACATGTGGCTTCGTCCGTGCTATTAGAGCATCTCCAGCAGATGGACTATCCCGTAGACTATATTTAATCCATATGACATGAGCATATGTATTTTAGTCTTCAATCCTTTCAGCAGATGGACTATCATGTGGACTATCCCGTGGACTATAATATAAAAAGATTAAAATAATCAATGAATTCAAAAAAAAACTATTATTAAATATAATAAAAATACAAACTATTATTAACAAAATTCTTACAATTGTATATATTTATAGATTTTCTAATTTACATTTTAATTTATATCCGTTAGTATTTTATTACCTTTCTGAGAAAAAAAAAATTTGTCGTTCAAATTTTTTTTACATCTTTTAGAGAAGCTCTGTCCTTCATCTCCTTCTTCAGTTGCTTCTCCTTCTTTAACATCCCCATTTTCCTTCTTCTTCACCCATCTCTCCTATTTAAATATATTAAAAATTATAGTCACAATTATAGTCCACCAACTCAAGTTCCTTGATATAGTCTTTGTGCCTCCTTGAAAAATTCAATGAACTATATTTAATCCATCTGCTGGAGTGAAATATGTGTTCCTAGACTAAATATAGTCTAGAATTGTATTAATGGAGATGCTCTTATATATATATATATATATATATATATATATATATATATATATATATATATATATATATAATATATATATATATATATATATATATATATATATATATATATATATATAGAGAGAGAGAGAGAGAGAGAGAGAGAGAGTGTGTGTGTGTTCGGGGGTCCAGGGTCCGGGGTCCGGGGTCCGGGGTCCGGGGTCGGGGTTTGGGGGTCGGGGATCGGGGGAGTGACACTTATAAATATTGTCATGTACAAAATTAAATTTAAAGTTTTAATAAGCCTATTTATACCAAATGTCACGCACAATCATCTCCAATTAATTACAAATCTTGTGTGCATGCATATATATGGCCTATGGCCCATGATACAAGGTAGGACCTACACCCGGAAACTCCACGTAAAAGCGAGAAAGTGTGTATTGGTCAAGGGTGGGAACCAACGTAAAGTATTAATATGCTAAATTTGAATAGAAAGAATAAAATAATTTATTATATTTTATTTGAAATAAATTATTTTATATTTTTTTTCTTTTTTAAGGAATTAAACATAATTTTTTTCATTCTAATTATAACTAAACACAATTTTTTTTTATTTCATATAAATGAATCATTCTATTTTATTTTCATTATTTCAATCTAAATGTAACATAAATCTCATCATTTTAATATAATAAGCAATTAATAAGTGATTTTCGTTCAAAAGAATGAAAATGAATATTGTAGATCGCTATAGAACTTTAAATTTTCTACTTCTTGAGAAAGAGTAATAAAAAATTTTTGTCTTAAAATTACTATATCCAAATAGTTGTGTGATATGCATGCTATATATGATACCTTATATATAACAATTTCAAACCAGATATATTGAAATAAAAATATCATTTTGATGAGTCGACCTAGGATCAATCAAAATGACTCAATATTTGTCTTTTTATATTATTGTATTGATAAATTCCATCGAATTATAGTGTTAAAAATGTATTATATATCGTTACATATATATCTATATAAATATATTATATAATACATATTTAGTCTCTCAATTTATATTTATATATAATATCAGCAACTAAAAATTAAGTACCATATATTTTTAAAAATGGTAACTTATATCATTTTCATAATAAAATATAGTTATAACATAAAACAATTAAAAATATTAAATACAAAAGTACTTATAAAATATCTTATTTATGTTATTTATGCATGAAGAGAATTTACATACTATACCATAATCTACTCGTAATAAGAATTTACCTATTTTTGTCACAGCCTAGATAAAAAAGACTATTTTTAAATTTTAGTTTGAACATGCACTTAATAATGCTGAAATAACAACATAAATCTCAGTGCAAGTCACAGTAAGAGAGAGAAATAGGTCGTCACTCGTCCGGACTTAGGATGAGGACGCTAGCTATGACTAATCCAGTTCTTCTGATGGCCTCTTTTTTAGATAAAGAGACGACGTACGAGAAATGGGACCAGAACGTTCCATCCATGCACGTATATATATATATATATATATATATATATATATGTATATATATATATATATATATGTATGTATGGGAAGTCGTCTATAACTTGCGTTAACCCATCTTCTGCTGTTTGATAGAAGATTTAAGGGTTTGACAGAGGTCGGCTGCTATTTTCTATTAAGACCAGCCAAATTCTTTTACCCGTTTTGAAGCTGGCCGCTAGAAAAAATACCGGCCAACATAAAAAAAATTTAATCATCATAAAAAATAATTATGGGCCTTAAAAATAATTAAAATTTAAATTAAAAAAACATAGTTAATTAATACTCTACTGTTAATTGATTCACTAATATAAAAAATAGTACTTGACTAGATAATTTGAAAATAGTAATTGACTACGTAATTTGATTATGAATAGGAATATAATATAAAATTAATCACCATTTCTTATAAGAATTATTAATAACACTAATTAATAAAATAGCATACGTATAAGAATTATTACTGCTTATCTCCTTACAATTATTAAATATAAATAGTACGTATGTGATTGAATTTATATTATACTCTTATTCATAAACAAATTACGTAGTCAACTAGTCAACTACTACTCTCAAATTATTTAGTCAAGTACTATTATTTAAATGAGTTATTGTGAACATGAAAATTGGATATGAGTATATTTGAACTTGGCTTAAATATGATTTATTACCCTAAACTATAGGCCATATTCCACTTCGGTGATCCACCTTTTAATTTTGTCAATTAGGTGATTGAACTATCAATTCTTTTAATTTCATTCAATTGGGTCTGCCACGTCAGAAATTGTTGACGTGACATCCTAATAGGCAGCAGGAGTGCTTATGTGTAAAAATATTATATATTTTTAATGAGATCAAATGACAAAAAGGTAAAATAAGAAATAAAACAACTAAAAATTACACAAATAATATAAATTAGTTGTATAATTATTTATTTATAGTTATATAAATAATATAAATTATTATATAAATAATATAATAATTATTTTTATTAAAAATAATTATTTTTATTAAAAAAATTGTGTTTTTTTTAATTTTTTATTAAAAAAATTGTGTTTAATATTAATGATAATAAAAATAAAAATATTAATGATAATAAAAATAAAAATACAAGTGCAGTTTTTTTTAATAAAAAATAATAATAATTATTTTATTAAAAAAAAAAAACCAACCAACTGCGTTTTTTTTAAAAATAAAGCAACTGCGTTTTTATTTTTATTATTTTTAATAATTATTTTTATTAAGAATAATAATTATTTTATTAAAAAAAACCAACCAACTGCTTTTTTTTTAAAATAAAGCAACAGCGTTTTTTTTAGTTGCTTAATTATTATTTTTTTTATTAAAAAAAATTGCACTTTTATTTTTATTTTTATTATCATTAATATTTTTATTTTTATTATCATTAATATTTTTATTTTTATTATCATTAATATTAAACACAATTTTTTTAATAAAAAAAATAAAAAAAAACGCAGTTTTTTTAATAAAAATAATTAATTTTAATAAAAATAATTATTATATTATTTATATAATAATTTATATTAGTATATAACTATAAATAAATAATTATACAACTAATTTATATTATTTGTGTAATTTTTTAGTTGTTTTATTTCTTATTTTACCTTTTTGTCCTTTGATCTCATTAAAAATATATAATGTTTTTACACATAAGCACTCCTGCTGCCTATTAGGATGTCACGTCAGCAATTTCTGACGTGGCAGACCCAATTGAATGAAATCGAAAAAAATTGATAGTTCAATCACCTAATTGACAAAATTGAAAGGTGGATCACCGAAGTGGAATATGGCCATAGTTTAGGGTAGTAAATTATATTTAAGCCTTTGAACTTCACCTATTTATATTTTTACCCATCATTGGGAGTCAAAATATAATTAAGTAAAATTCAAATACATTCATGTCCAATTTTTATATCTAATTTCTATGTCCACATAGAGTTTTTATATTTATATTAGTCTACTACACATTTTATAATTATTTATATTTGTGAACCAATTAACGAGTGAAGTATTAATTATCTATATTTTTTTGACTAGCCACAAGAGAGAGTAGCGATTAACATAAAAAAATTTGGTTGGTCGTGAGAGAGAGTAGCGGCCGACCCTTTAGATCTTCCATTTTGGACGGCAGAAGATGAGTTTGCTTGAATAGTGCACATAGCTAACGCAAGCTATGTGTGACGCCCCCAAAATAGGTCCAATCCACCCAACCTATTTTAAGTCGCCAAATACATGGTACAGAAAATAACTACAACTTCATTATTATAATTGTAGTACAAAATACGACAACACATATACTGTGTATTTAAAATACAAATATTATCTTCTAGACAATATCCACACTCAAATAAGTCCTCACTATAATTATTGATACACTATTTTACAAAATAGTGAGGACTACTAAACCAACTGTTATGAATCATCACGTCACACCCCGACTAGTTTCCACTATATTCTCGCCTCCTGAAAAGAAAAAATGGAATAAAAAGAAAAATGGTGAGCTCAGCTAGCCCAGTAAAGAATATTATGACTAAGATAATGTACAACAAATTATCCTTAGTCTTCAACAGGGAAAAATCTGATAGAATACAATAGAGAACAAGTTTTAGATCAATATTCGGAGCGAAAATAACAATTCATTAGAAGAGCTAAGTAGAGAATGAAGTCTACTATCTTCTATGATTTAAAAGTCCATCATCGATATTTTATCCCTGTGACATCTGTTAGAGTTTATGTCCTAGAGGCCAATTATTTTATATAATTGCTTAACATTTGATATTATTGTTGATTGAATAAATAAATGATTTTATTATGATTTTAATTACTGCGTAATATAATTGTTAACATAATAAAATTCCTTAGAATAGTGATACAAATTATATAGTTTCAAGTATGTGACTTGAACATGAGATTATATAATTACAATTAGTATCATTGTTCTTAAATGTCCCTAGTCGAGTATCATTGTTGATGGGACAACAATGATGCATTGAGACTAGTATGTGGATTGACTGATGACCAAATCTCATTGGTCATAAATATATGAGATATTAAGTCAATGCATAGGTACATGTTAGAGAACAATGTACTGGACAGACCCACCATGAGAATTCTATATGGAGCATTATGCGAAGTGTCATTAGCAATTCTCATAGTGACAATGATGTAATGGTCCTCCGACCTGAAACCGCTATATTACTACACGAGAATTTATGTACTTTGATATCATCAAATGTCACCTTTAATAGGGTGGACTATAAAGGTGATTATTGGGTTCATTATGAATCGTGTGAGTAATATGAGTGATCTAGATGGAATTTAACCATCCTATATTTTATAGGTGATATCCATAGGCCTCTTGATTGAGTAGGACTATGAAATGCATGGCCATGCTCAAATAGTGATTTGTTTCATATAGTCTACTCATTGATCAAGAAAACTCAGATTAAATTATGAAGAGTATGACACATTCCATGACTCGAGTTTAATCTAGGATATTAAGGTTAAAAGGATTAAATTACATTGAAACATTGGTCACGAAAAGGTTGCATCGAATCATCGATCTTATTATTACTTGGGTAGCAGTGATGCATTACTAGATGCCGCTCACTGTTTATAACTTTATAATATGATTTTAAGGTTATTGCCAACGTAATAATAACCTATAGGGTCACACACAAAGAACGTAATTAAAAGGAAATTAATTTAAATTGTAAAGATTTAAATATGTCAATATGCTTGATATAATTTTAAATTACGAATTTAAATTAATAGGATAATTTATATATAGGTATATTAATTAAGTAAGACTTAATTAAGATATATATAAATTCGGATTTTAATAATATTAGGTTTTGATTAATTCCTCATGACTGCTATATATATGATGTATATCAGACTTTAGGTTTTACGTCAAAACACAAAAACCCTAGCCGCTCTTAGAGAGAGACTAGAGAAAACAGTTCCGAAAATCCTCATCCTTGGTGGCTAGTACCGCGATTCCTTCTTCTGCAGATCGTAAGACGATTCGCGGAGCGTTCGTGTGGATACCGTAGAGACGCAGTCGGTTTGTATTGCGTTGGAGATTCGAGGCGCAGTCGATTTCAGATTCTCGTTTTCATATTCGGTATAATCTCTAAACCTCTTAATTAATTGATTTTTCGCATGGATCCTGTTTTAGGGTTTCGGAAATTGTTTTAAAATTTTAATTTCCGTTGTGCGTTTCTGTGCCGAAACCCTACAACATCAATCAATATACATCTTCAATCAATATATTTATTTTTGCACTACGGGCTAAAGATATTCATTCGTATCCCCAGTTGGTCATGTTCATCCCAATATCTGTTCATATTTGTACTACGGGCCAAAGATATTCATCATGTAATCGTTCATCTTTGCACTACAGGCCAAAGATATTCAGTTATATCACCATTTCGGACTGAAGATGATAAAAATATTTTTAAGAAAACGAATTCAGAGAGATAAAAAAACAAAGATTAAGGTTCGTACTTTAGTTTATCCAAGTTCAAAAATATTCCATAATAATCAATTGTGGAGCAAAATTCAAGAATGAAGATCAAAACATAGATCTAATCAAATATAGGAACCATAACAGACAATCTTGGACACAAAAAAAAAATTTAATTTTTCTGTGAATAGTGTCGTATACGTGAATAGTAACCCCAACACTAAAGGTAGAAATTTCACAATAAAATTTATATCAATATTTCGGCATAATGATATTGGAAGAAATAATATCATCTATAAAAAAATAACATCCCTTACCTCAAAAGAATAGTACTTCTAGCTGGAATATCAGATATAACGCTGAAGAAAACTTGTACCGTATAGCAACACTCAAAGTATCAAAATACTCATAAAAATACGCTCAATAATATAGAGAAAAAAAACTTCAGATTCTGGTGTGATTTTCAATTCTAACCTAAGCACCCTATTTATAGAAAAATGCTTAGAACACCAAAGTAGAAAATTTAATAAAATAATAATATTTATTAAAAAATTTCCTATGCCCACCTTAGAAATCTGAATTCACCATTTTGCAACAATAAGTGGGGCCCACCAACACACAAAACATGTTTTAAATATTTTTCGTAACAAAATCAATTCAGACCCAATATTTCAGAACTTCAAGAATTCATAATAAATAGTCCTTTTATCAGAAAAATTTGAATCTTATGTCCATTCCATAGAAAATTTAATTCTATACAACTTTGTAGCTTTAAATTTTTCCAAATTCTAAACAGAAATTAACCGAAATCTACATACGGATGATTTTGCAGGCTATAATCAAATTTCAGTCAAAAATAGGGTCCACCAACATGTTTAACATGTTTTTAGCATTTATTATAACAAAAATACTCTTCCTCCTCATTTATTCATATATCACGCATTCATTAAAAAAATATCACCATTATTATATTATTATATTATCGCATTATACATTTATAATGTAATATAATAATATATTTGAATGAATTATTTTATCAGAAAAGATAAAATATTAATTTTTACACTACTAAAAAATGGGCCTTTAGCAACGATTTTTCGGGCTACGACTTTATAAGTTGTTGCTAAAAGTATATGTTTAGCAACGAAATGTGTCCTTCGTTGCAGATTGTGTCAGACTTTCACTTTTTGTAACGAAATTCATAAGTCGTTTACAAAATTTCGTTGCTAATTCAATGGAGGGAAAAAATTTCGTTAGAAATTCGTTGCAAAATTTTAGGCCACTTGATTTTCCGTCATCGTGGGCAACGAAAGTTTTTTTGTTGCTAAAAATGGGGCTTTAGCAACGATTTTTCAAGCAACAACTTTATAAGTCGTTGCTAAGAGTGTATGTTTAGCAACGAAACTTATCCTTCGTTGCAGATTGTGTCAGGCTTTCACTTTTTGTAACGAAATTTATTAGTCGTTGCAAAATTTGGAAACAAAATTCGCTAGAAATTCGTTGCAAAATTTCTAACCACTTGATTTCTCCTTATCGTGGGCAGCAAAAGTTTTTTTGTTGCTATATTTTGTTGTCTAATATGGACCACATTCATTGGCGATAATTTTTATTTTTGTTGCATATCTTATACAACTTTTTTCAACGACTATTAAAATGTTGTCTTAAATTAAGATAATCTCACTAAGCATGTTTTTGTAAGACCATATTCGGTATTCAGAGAATTGTCAAAAAATATTCGTTTTTAATATTTAAAAATTATGTCCAAATGCGAAACATATTCAAACCTGTGACGGAGTAACACAAGTTATCTGTTAATATCTTGCGAGGATTAATATTTATATCAAAACATGAGATTTCCCCCATATATTACTTTCTTCTCCTTCACTACATATCATTAATATAATCTCAAGAAGTTATATACTACAATAATAATGATAATAATAATAATAATAATAATAATAATAATAATAATAATAATAATAATAATAATAACAATAATAACAATAATAACAATAATAACAATAATAACAATAATAACAATAATAATAATAATAATAATAATAATAATAATAATAATAATAATAATACTAATAACAATAATAATAATAATAATAATAATAACAATAACAATAACAATAAAGTTGCACCAATGGTGTGTAAATTTTTTTCACTCCCATTTTTCAAATTCTCCTTTTTATTGACTTGTAAATTTTTTTTATAATCAAATATTAATTTCTCTTTATATCTTGAATTAAAGGGTGTTTGGCAATGACTTATAAGTTAGTTAAACTAAGTTATAAGTCATTTGTTATTATTTAGTGTTTGACAATAACTTAAATTTTAATTTTCTTTTACTTATAAGTCGTTATTAAATTTTTTCATGCTTCATGTGCTATATTTTATATTATTATTACTCTTACTATTATTATAATTATTATTATATTTACTATTATTATCATTACTATTATTATTATTACTATTATTATTAATTTTTATTATTATTATTATTAGAATAATTATTACTAATCTTATAATTATTATAATAATTATAATTATTACTATTATTATAATTTCTATTATTATTATTATTATTGATGTTATTATTATTATTTTTATTATTATTGTTACTATTATTATAATAATAATTATAATAATAATAATAATTATTATTATTATCATTATAATTGTTATTATTAATTATAATTATTATTACTATTACTATAACTACTATTATTATTATTGCTGTTATTATTAATCATTATTATAATTACTATTATTATTAATTATTATTACAATAATTATAATAATAATTATTACAATAATTATAATAGTACTAATAATAAAAAAGTCTGACCCGACCCGCGGGCTTTTTAAAAATAAAATAAAATAATGCTCTTCTTGAGAATTGAACTCAAAACCTCCTACTCTCCTTAAACAAATGCTCCAACCAACTAGCTATAAGGATTTTTTATTATAAAGTCAATTATCCGACACTAAAATACTAAAAATACTAATAAAAAAAATACTAAAATACTAAAAAAAATCAAATTAAAAAATTCAAAAATTCAAAAAAATACTAAAATACTAAAATTTAAATTATTTTGTTAATTAATCAAAAGAACAAAAATTCAAATTATATCATTAAAATATTAAAATCATAACATATTTACACCATTTACATCATAACATAACATATTATCATATTTACATATTTACATCATTTACATCATATTTGCATTATAACATATTTATATCATTTAATCAAAATACTAAAATTCAAATACTAAAATTTTACCATAGTTGTATAACATATCAAAATGCTAAAAGTCACTTACCCGACACTAAAATACTAATTACATATTTACATCAAATACTAAAAATACTAATTAAAAAAAATACTAAATTACTAAAAAAATCAAATTAAAAAAATACTATAATTCAAATTATTTTGTTAATTAATCAAAACAACAAAAATTCAAATTACATCATTAAAATACTAAAACCATAACATATTTACATCATTTACATCATAACATAACATATTATCATATTTAAATCATTTACATCAAAATATATTTACATCATTTAATCAAAATACTAAAATTCAAATGCTAAAATACTAAAATTTTACTCAAATACTAAAAGTTACCATAGTTGTATAACATATCAACATACGAAAAGTCACTTACCCGACACTAAAATACTAATTACATATTTACATCAAATACTAAAAATACTAATTAAAAAAAAATACTAAAATACTAAAAAAATCAAATTAAAAAAAATACTAAAATTCAAATTATTTTGTTAATTAATCAAAACAACAAAAATTCAAATTACATCATTAAAATACTAAAATCATAACATATTTACATCATTTACATCATAACATAACATATTATCATATTTACATATTTACATCATTTACATCATAACATATTTACATCATATATATATATATATATATATATATATATATATATATATATTAAAATATTTATAGTTACGTTATATAAATATTCATATATAGTTACTTTATATATATTTAGTTTCATTGTTAAACCTCAAGAACCTTAATAAATAAACCCAAATTCATATAATAAATAAAGTAAAAGAAGAACAAAATAATTCAGAATTAAACAGATGATATAAACAAATTTTTTTAATGTTAGGCAAGATGAGGATCTGTGTAGTATTTTAATTTTTTGAGGGAAATAAAATATTTTGATATAAAGATTAATCCTTGTAAAATATTAACAGTTGATCTAGTTGCTCCAGTGGTCATGTGACCAAAGTTTCAAATGTGAGGTTGCAAGTTCAAATGAATAAAATATAACATAAGAAGCAAAAATATCACAGCTATATTTGGTGTAAGAACCCAAATTTTCAGAGATTATTAAAATAAGAATTGGAACATATATATATATATATATATATATTAATAACTTATATTCAATAATTAATAAGTCACATATATATAAATTAATTATATAAACAGGTATTAGCTCGTTATAAATTTTGTACTTTCAAAATTTATTTACGATAACAGGAGGCAATAACAATGAATAATATAATTTTATTATTAAAATGTGTTAGGTTCAAATTAATTTAGAATTAATGAACTATACTTTAAAATTTATTTATTTTTTCTTATTCTATTTATAGTTGTAATTAGAGCATTCATTTTAAAATTAAAATTTAGAATTTCAAAAATGATGAAAAGTTAATTGAATTGTAATTTAGATTATTGATTATTGTATTTATTCAAAATAAATAAATTAATATTCATTCATTAATACTATACTTTAAAGCTCATTTTTTTTTCCTTATTCTACCTATAGTTGTAATTAAAGTATTCATTTTAAAATTTAATATTTCAAAAATGATAAAAACTTACTTAAATTATAATTTAAAACATTAATTATTATATTTAGCGAAATCGAACCGGTTTGAACCGGTCGGGGGATCGATTTTGATAGGCTATTTGGCTTGATCGGTATATATCGAACCGAACCGAATCGAATCGAACCGATTGTACCTGTTTATTTAATAATATTAAAAAAAGATATCTCAGTATTTGACTTCACTTCAGTCTTCCCTTTGTTTATTCCTAAACACGCCAAACCTTTCTCTCCCAGACCCATCTCGAACAGACCATTCGTGTGACGCCCCCAAAATAGGTCCAATCCATCCAACCCATTCTGAGTCGCCAAATACATGGTACAGAAAATAACTACAACTTTATTATTACAATTGTCGTGCAAAATACGACAACACATATACTGTGAGTTTAAATACAAATATTGTCATCTAGACAGTATTCATACTCAATTAAGTACTCATTATACTTATTGATACACTATTTTATAAAATAGTAAGGACTACTAAAACAACTGTCTTGAACCATCATTCTACACCCCGACTAGTACTCGCTACATTCTCGCCTCCTGAGAAGAAAATGGAACAACAAGGAAAAGGGTGAGCTCAACTAGCCCAGTAAAGAATATTATGACTAAGATAACATAGAACAAATTATCGTTAGTCTTCAACAGGGAAAAATTTAATAGAATACAATAGACAACAAGTTTTAAATCAATAACTGCAGCGGAAACAGCAAACCATTAGAAGAGTCAAGTAGAGAATGAGTTCTACTATCTTCTAAGATTTAAAAGTCCATCATCAATATTTTATCCCTGTAACAACAATCAATAACCATCTTTAATCAAATATTCATCTTTGCACTACAGGCCAAAGATATTCATTTGTATCACCAGTCGATCATGTTCATCTCAACACCTGTTCATCTTTGCACTACGGGCCAAAGATATTCGTCAGAAATCATCAATCTTTGCACTACAGGCCAAAGATATTCAATTATATCATCATTTAGGACTGAGGATGATGAAAAATATTTTAAAGGAAACGAATCCAGTGAAGCAAAAGAACAAATATTAGGGATTCGTATTACAGTTTATCCATGTCCAAAAATACCTCATAAACAATCATAGTGGAGTAAAATTCAAGAATGATCAAAACATGGATACAATCAAAGCTAGTATCCAGAATAGATATTTTGGACGAAAAGAAGAAAATTTCATTTTTCGGTGAATAGTAACTCGTGAATAGCAACTCATGAATAGTAACCCCGACATGAAAAGTTCCAAATTTGATAAAAAGTTCAGATCAATACTTCGGCATAATGATATTGAAGAAAATAATATCATTTAAGAAGAAATAACATCCCTTACCTCGGAAAGACGGTACTTCTGACTGGAATACTAGATATAGTGCTGAAGGAAACTTGCACCGTATAGCAACACTCAAAGTATCAAATACTCACAAGAATACGCTCGATATAGAGAGAGAAATAGAGAGAAACTTGTGTTTCTGGTGTGATTTTCAATTCTAACCTAAGCACCTATTTATAGGAAATTGCTTAGAACACCAAAGCAGAAAATTGAATAATTTAATAATATAATTTTCTTAATTTCCTTAGCACACCACATCAACTGATTTCCACCATTAACATGTGCCACTCAAATGTCAAAAACGTTTTTCTTAATAAAAATAATTAAAACTTCCAAAAATCAATTATTTCGGAACTTCAGAACTTTAATAATTCATAATAATAAAGCCCTTTATCAGAAAATTCGAATCTCACGAGTTTTTATAGGAAATTCAATTCTCTACAACTTTGCAGAAGAAAGTTTTTCCAAATTCCAAATAGAAATTGACCGAAATCCACAAACGGATGATTTTACAGTCAATAATAAATTTTCGGTCAAGAATTGTGTCCACCAACACACAAAACATGTGTTAATCATTTAATGTCACAAAAATACTCTTCCTCCTCATATACTCATATATCCCACATTCATTGTAAAAATATCACCATCAATATATTATTAAAATAATATATTTAAATGAATTATTTTATCAGAAAAAGATAAAATATTAATTTTCAACAATTGTCACATTAAAAATTTTCTCCATCTATATCCACATAAAATTAATATTTTCCTCATCATATAAATCAATAACTAATTATACACAAATAATATTATAGAATCACAGTACTGGCAACCAGACCGTTCCCAGGAAAGAGGGGGCTTTCCACTAAGGATATCTTCTTACTGGCGCGCAATTAGATGACCAAACCTCTCCTTAGACAGAACTTTCTAGACATTGTCAATAATGTTATCTAATAATATTATTCAGATAATATGAATTATTGTTCCGATAATAGAAAATACTGTGTAGTGACAATTATTAAAATAACAGTAATATAAAATATCAACGTAGTAATTATTGAATCAATAAAATACAATATTGAACAGTAATTACTGTAACAATTATTGAGTAGTGCCTTCTTGCGTAAGAATCAATAATTGGTGCAATACCGTGTGCTACTGTGCAACAATGCGTATTACTGCGTTTTAACCACCGGGTATTCCAACAGTATTAACGGTAACAACTACGCCGTTATTTATAAACAACTTATTTTTGTCGTTTTCTTCATCTAATCGCTTTCTGTTATGGGGCCCACACAAGACTGCGCCGTCGTACGAATATTCTCCGACAGTAAGAATATTCCACGACCAAGCGAATATTCTCCGACAACAATGAATATTTTATAACCACTTGCTTATTTAAAATATTTGCGCATTTCACCCATAACTAACCACATTAATCAAATCAACCCTTACTATTTCAAAATAATAAATAGAGGAAATTAAATTTTATTTATTAATAATTTGGGGTCTTACAATTCGAACGCGAAGTCGCGAACCCAGACCCAGTCCTCTCCTTCTCGAACAGTCCATCCATCTTGATTCTCGAAGTCTCCACCTCGACGATCCATCAATTCTTCTCCCACCGGCCAACCTCCGACTCGCCAGTCACCGCATCGCAGTCGCCTCTCCAACTCTAGTCTCTAGATTCTAGAATCTTCCTTTTTCTTAGGTAATTTTGGGTTTATTTTGAGATTCAGTTAATTGATTTCTCCCTATTTATGTCGATTTGTCTATATATGGCATATGAGTGTTACACTGTTACTTGTTACTTTGTTAGGGGTTTTTTTTTTCTGGTGGTTTTTGTTTATTTTGGTGGTCATGGCTCATGGGATGTAACTGATGAAAATAATCTTGGGCATCTTGGCCATTCGGTAGAGTTTTAGTTTCATCTTCCTCTGTATTGTGCATTTGGTATTATGTAATGGAAGGATTTCTAAAATCAAATTTGAGCATGTTTAATGGTCACTTTTTTAAGGTTACTGCTTTGTGTTAATGGCTGCACTGCCTATTGAGTATTATGAGATGAGTCTAATGACTGCACTGCCTTCATGCCTTGTGTTAATGAATGCACTGCCTATTGAGTATTATGTAATAAGTCTAATGACTGCACTGCCTTGTGTTAATGACTACATTGCCTATTGCCTATTCCTCTGGTATTGTGCATAATGACTGCACTGCTTTGTGTATTATGTAATGTCCTTGTCTAGCTTTAAGGTTATTGCTTTGTGTTAATGACTGCACTGCCTATTGAGTGATATTTTGAACTCTCTGTCATGTTAGCTACATCTAAAATGATTAGCTTGCTTGAATCTTGTTAATGACTGCACTGCGCCACTGCCTATTGAGTGATTATATTGCTTGAAGATGGATCAATAGTTTAAAATAATCTTGTGTTCTCATCATAATTCAGTGTTTTGATTGCATTAAATTCCCTTGTACATTTGAATCTTTATTGTGAACTGATTGGAAATATTTTATTGTGGACTGATTGGAACTGAATGGAACTAATTTTAACCTAGTCATTCCCTATCAAAGCTAGCTTAGCATGTCCAGTCTGTGTTTTATTTCTCTTTGTTGATGAGATAAAATTGCACTTTAAGATAGCTTAACATGTCCAATTTATGCACTATCACTATTATTAATCTTTAGGAAGCAAAATTTTTGTTATCCGATCAAATTAGATTGGCAGAACAAATGAAGACAGCGAGTAATACACAAATGAAGGTAAAGGTTGTATGCTGGGAATTTTTTTTTAAATTGGCATAAATCAATGCTCAGTAATGCGTTTGACCATTATGAGTAGTCATTTTCATAGTTCTTTTCGAGATCTTGAAGATGAAATAGTTAAAAAGGATGTCATGAAAATGGATATATAAGAAAAAAGCGTTTTGAAATTGTGTGTCATAATGCAAAAACTTTAAACTGTCATAACTTTGCCCACGGATGTCCGATTGAGGTGTTTTTTTTTGAAATTGGGTATCTTTTCGAGATCTATATGTATGAAACGCCAATGGCGGTTTCGGGCATCATTTTTCCCAAAAAGGGCCTATTTTCTAAATATTTTTGGATTATATGAATAAGGTGGAGTGTGGACACTACTTTGACTGCAATTTTCTCAATCATGGGGTGGACAACTTTAATTATATTTATAGGGTCTTGTGGCTCAGATGAATTTTTTTCCCTATCAAAGCTGTATTACATTTCTGGTTGTATTGCATTAACTTTTTTGGCAAAGTCCAACTATATTTACTCTTTAATTATTTATAAGTATTTGGAATTTATAGCCATGCTAGACTTGTACACTATTCGATAATATTGTTGTCTTGATACTTGGATAATATTGTTGTCTTGATACTTGCATTGCTGCAAATATGGATTAAGCGCATGTGTACACTGTTTTAGCCCATTTTTTGTGATTTGATTTATAATATTTACCTATAAGAGATTTGGATTTAGAATCTTTCCTCTTTATTTTGAAAATACATCATGATGTGCTTTTTTTCAATTTGCAGCTTTCATGTGCTTGATGAAGCAGAAAGATCTTTGCACGATGCCTTGTGTGTGCTGTCTCAGACAGTAAATGACAACAGGGTGTTGTTTGGAGGTGGATGGCCTGAGATGGTGATGGCAAATGCAGTTGATGAGTTGGCACGGATGACTCCTGGGAAGAAGTCTCATGCTATTGATGCTTACTCAAGGGTACTTATTGCAATTCCAACTACAATTGCAGACAATGCTGGATTGGACAGTGCTAAGTTGATTGCACAACTCCGTGCAGAGCACCACAAGGAGGAAAGCAATGCAGGGATTGATGTCATTGCCGGAACTGTAAGTAGCAGATTAAGTTGAACGGTGTAAAAGTGTTGTTGTTTATAATTTGATATTTTGAAATCTGTACTGTTTTATTTAATTGTTGTTTTTTTTAAGTTGGAGATATGGTGGCGTTGGGAATATCTGAGGCTTTCATGGTCAAGCAGGCTGTATTGCTTTCTGCAACTGAAGCTGCTGAGATGATTTTGAGAATTGACGAAATCATCACTTGTGCCCCAAGGAGGAGAGAAGATAGAATGTGAGAAGACACTAGAAAAACAGGGCCAGGTAATGACTGTTGTAATGTAAGCTAGTCTATGATCAAACATGTACGACTGGGTTGCATGTTTCGGATGAACACCAAGAAATGTGTGGTTTTGTAATTATTTTACTTTTTTGAGATGATTTTTCCTATATGCTTGTTAGGGTTAATGGTAGGCTGAGATTTTTGTATGATTTTCAGTTTATTGCATCCTTTTTTATATACTAAAATCAAGGCATGACCAACTACTGTTCACAAATGCCCAGTTTCAACAAACTGTCTTTAGAATTTTAACTGTTAAGTTAGCCATATTGGTTGTATGGATCTGGTCATAATGTTTATGGCATTGCTTTGCCATAAAGTTGAGAAGCATCACCGTGCAGGCGTGCACGCGTGCACGCGATGCGTATGTGCATGTGCCTTGCGGGCTCATTATAGGGAGTGGGATAAAAGGTGTAATGGGAGGATCAATGAAAATGGAAACTCTTGTAGTATTTTCTATCTGAAGTTGATATGTGAGATGTGGATGACAGTTAATAGCTGACATGCAATACATAGAGATTACTATATGATTCATATTTTTGTATGTAAACTTGCACAGATAATATTGGTCATTCCGTATTTTTGATGTCCTAAGTCCTAATAATAAATGTAGGAGGGTGGCTTTCTCTTTGTATTACAGTTTATATATTTAACTGCACTTGGGATATTTCTTACCTTGTTGTGTTTCGCTTTGTGGCTTCAGTAATGTTGCTTTGCTAGTAGTTGGAACCGTATACAGGTGCCCATTGGTATCATGCATTGAATAATGAACAAATCTGTTACTTGATGTGCAGGAGAGGCAAGCAGCTCTTTTTTTCTGCTACTCAGACCAAGAAGGTTTGACATCCTCAAATCAGATACTTGTTATTAAATTTTCTACCTGGGTCCGAAACATAATTTTTCATTTTTAACTTAAAATATTGTGTAAAAATCAAATTAGTTTTTTGTTTCTATTATTATCTGAAGGACTTAGTTGATTTGAATTGCTCGTGTTCTTTGCCAGGTTGCAGATCTTGCACGCTTATCCTTGAAAGATCATGTCTACGTTGGCGTAGATGATGAGAGGAAGAGGGTAAAGACTAAAGAAATAGTGAAAATAACTTTTTATATCAATTAAACTGTAATTCAATTCCCATATGACAACATTTGATGCACTGCAGGTCACTAATGAAGGCTTAGAGCAAGGGTATTGTGTTGTGCCCTGTGCCAAAAGATTTATTCTTCTCTATTCCTTTCTAAAGCGGCATCAATCACAGAAAGTGATGGTCTTCTTCTCTTTAGTTAACTCAGTTAAATTTCACTCAGAACTACTCAAGTATATTCACGTGGATTGCTTCGACATTCATGGGCAGCAAAAGCAGCAAAAACAAACCTCTACCTTCTTTGATTACTGTAAAGCAAAAAAAGGCATATTGTTATGTACTGATGTTACTGCTCGCGGCCTTGATATTCCTTCTGTGGTATGCTTTTCTTGTTTCTGCTTGATAGTCTTAAATTTTGCAAGCATCATGGTTGCAAACTTTCATGAATTAATAAGTATTCAATTAGAAGTGAAAACTTCAGTGTCAAATATAAGATTTGTAACACATCATTTTTCTTTGACATGAACACAGTCTAATTTATGGTACTTGTCAAAATCACCTCTGTCTATTTCAATTCTAGCGTAGAAGTATCCAAACAGTTGGATTAATATGTATGTGTGATACCAAACCGTTGGATTAATATGTATGTGTGAGGCTAATATTATACTCCCTCTGTCTAATCGGCTAAGAAATATAGTCATACTGCTATTTATCTTGTTTTAAGGAAATTAACTTTATTATTTTTAAATAGAATATTTGAGTAATGTAACATACCTTACCTGACCTGAACCCATCCCATTAGGGCCGAGGCCAGGCTCCAGTAGTCAGGGAGGGAGGAATTACCATGCTTAAGTTTAAGAGTAAAGATCTTGAAGGTGAGAAGTCCTAGATTAAGACGGAATTTGGTTTCGGGGTTTTACATGATATCAATTGTATAAGTCACTGCCAGATTGTACATTTCATGATTCTTTTGAATGCTAGAAAATATTTTCTTTTGCTATTGTTGCATGGTGCTTATTAAAAAGTGCCCCAAAGTTGGACATGCTGACCCTGATGCTACAGGACATTCAACACATGAGCAGTTAAGGTTCATGAAATGGCCGATTAAGATTCCAATTTTTTCTTGTAACAAAGCAATCATATAGTCGCACTGAAGGTTCTTTTTCTATTTGGATTTGTAGCAAATGATATTGTGATTGCCTATTTGTCTTTTCTGCTTATGAGCAATACGGTGTACATTAGTACCACGTAGCAACTTTATTGTCTTTGTATAT
This sequence comes from Panax notoginseng, assembly GCA_016801055.1. Lineage (NCBI taxonomy): Eukaryota > Viridiplantae > Streptophyta > Magnoliopsida > Apiales > Araliaceae > Panax > Panax notoginseng. The sequence goes on along the minus strand of CM029012.1, from coordinate 164,516,353 downwards.
TTATTTTGGCACTAACTGCATCTGGTGATCTATTTGCTTCATTTTTCTGACTTGTTATTATTTTAAAATATGTACAGGAAGACTGCTTCTACGACCTGCCTTACAATACTGGGTATCAAATTTCTGTGTTACGTTTACGGAAGATAAGGGACGAAATTATGAAGTGTACTCTCTCTATATATGTAGATATATACTTTGATTGAAGAACTGTGGTAGCTTTAGATGGTTAATTGTAAAGATAATGAGTGATTATGTAGTGGATGATTTTATTAAGTTAATAATATTTTAGTCTTTTGTATTTTTGCCATTATTTGCTATGGGGACATTAAGCCAGTCAGGTACACAAAAAGAATGTCAAATTTTGATTTGGTAACAATATAATTCGTTACCAAATCATTGAACAAGTTTAAATATAGCAACAATTTTTTATATATTTAGCAACAAATTTTCATTGTTAATGGCATTAAAAATATAATATTTGTCAACGAAAAATTAACCTAATAACAACGGAGAGGATATTGTTGTTAATACTAACATAAAAGGCAATATTTTTTATCGTTGCAAATCATATTAACTTTCGTTGCACATATAAAAAAGCGGCAACATATAATGTCGTTGCTAATCGACGACTTTCGTTGCTATTGAAAAATAATCAGCAACAAACATTTTCGTTGCTGATTTAGCATAATGTCGTTGCCAAATAATATAATCAGCAACGAAAATCGTTGCTAAAAAGTTTACATTCCGCAACGAAAGTAAGCTTAGGCAACAATTTTCATAATTTACTGCAACCAAAAATGTCGTTGCAAAATGGCGTCAATTGCAACGAAAATGCATGGTCGTTGCCAAAAAAAAGAGTTTATTTCGTTGCCAATTAGCAGGCTTTTGCAACGAAATGGGGTTTTTAGCAACAAAATTTTAATTATTCTGCAACAATATATTTTGTTGCTAAAGGATCGATGTATCTGTACGAAAGCCAAATTTCGTTGCAAAATGTATTACTTTTGGCAACGAAAAAAATACGTTCGTTGCGGAACAATTAGCAACGCTCATTGCGCAACGAAAGACGCATCGACAATAAAGTCGTTGCCAAAAGCTTTTAGCAACGAAATTTGGCACCTTTAGCAACGAAAATTGGTTGTTACTGAAGCCCCATTTTTTTGTAGTGTTAACAATTATCACTTTTCTAAAAATTCCTCCATTTATATCCACATAAAATAAATATTTTCCTTATCATATAAATCAATAATAAATTATTCACAAATAATATTACAGAATAACAATAATGACAACCAGGTCGTTCCCAGGAAAGAGGGGGCCTTCCGGTAAAAATTTCTCCTTATTGGCGCGCAATTAAATAACCTCTCCTAGACAGAATTTTCTTAGACATTGTCAATAATGTTATCTAATAATATTACTCAAATAATATAAATTATTGATCTGATAATTTGAAATACTGTGCAATGACAATTATTGAATCAATAATATAAAATATCAACGCAGCAATTATTGAATCAATAAAATAAAATATTAAACAGTAATTACTATAACAATTATTAAGTAGTGACATCTTACGTAAGAATCAATAATTAGTGCAATACCGTGTGCTACTGTGCAACACCGCGTAATACTGTGTTTTAACCACCAGGTATTTCAACAGTGTTAACGGTAACAACTACGCCGTTATTTATAAAAACTTACACTTGTCGTTTTCTTCATCCGCCGTTATTTATAAAAAACTAATACTTGTCATTTTCTTCATCCGACAGTTTTCTGTTATGGGACCCACAAATAGCTGCGCTGTCGTACGAATATTCCCCGACAGTAAGAATATTTCACGACCAAACGAATATTCCCCGACAACAATGAATATTTTATAACCACTTGCTTATTTAAAATATTTGCACATTGTACCCATAACTAACTAAATTAATCGAATCAACCCCTTACTAGTTCAAAATAATAAATAAAGGAAATTCCATTTTATTAAAAAAAATTGGGGTTTTACACTATGGATCACTTCTCTATAAGTATTGTCGACATCTGGATTTTTATTTGTCCCTTTTCTGTTCTTGTTCTTTTGTGTTCTCATGTTAGGTGAGATTTGTTTAAAAAATAAGTTGTGAAAAGGTCCGACATTTATATGTCGATGATTTGACTGTAAGAGTTGCCAGTTGATTTTTTAACTGGTTGTACCAATACAACCGAGAAAAAGTTTGCACATTGACCCAGTGATGTGACACTGCTAAACGGGTTTGTGAAACAGAGATTTATTAGGGTCCGGGGACTTGCTTATGCGGAGGAAAGGTGTTAGGCACCCCCTGACATCCGTGATGTCACGGTGACCGCCACTTTTCAAGAAATTATTAGATAAATGTGTGTGTGTGTGGGTCAATGTGCTATTATTTGGAAGTAGTGCGAGGCCTCGTTCGCACCTATATACACAGGGTTTGAATTTATATAAAAATTCAGTTTTAAGCAAGATATAGCAGTGATGTTTTGTAAAAGAGGTTTTTCAAATCCTTATGCTCAATAGTAATTAAGACCTTTTACACTTCCATTTTATTATTAGGTGTTCGACTTGATTACTTTTATTTTCGAGATGCAAAGCATCTTCGAAAAAATAATGTACAAAGCAGTGCCGAATTCCTCATGGGCATGAAAACCAGCTGAGAAAATCCAAACACCGTGAATAATTTATAAGTTGCTTACAGCTGAAAATGTCCGTCACGGGAACCGAATCTAGATTCAGTAGACTGAATCTGTAATCACATGATTCCTTGGCTCGCATGATAACGCACTTTGTATGAAAGCTGTAAGCAATTATATATATAAAAGCTGCAAATATATATATACAGACATGATAAACCACCATGAAGCACCTCCATGGGTGATCGAAAATATAAATACATAAAAGCGGTAAACATATATATTGACATGATCAACCACCACGAAGCACCTCTATGGGAGATCAGAAATATAAATAAAGCTGAAAAAGTGATCAACCGCCACGGAGTAAACTCCAGGCAGCACAAAATAATAAGAAAGCAGTAAAAACGGTCAACCGCCACGAAGTAAACTTCAGGTGGGACGAAATGTAAATATATATATAAAAGCAGGTAAACGCACAGGATATAAAATCCAGGCTCATCGAACAAAGTCCACCAACAGTTCACATATATAAATATATATTTATTAAAGCAGTAAACGTACCGAATTTAAAATCCAGGTTCATCGAACAGAGTTCGACACACAGTTCATATATATATATATATATATATATATATATATATATATATATATATATATATATATATTATCGAGTTATGACTCGATTGAGCCTAGACTTATGTCTGGAGCATTTAATTTCTCTCGTATATATATATATATATATATATATATATATATATATATATATATATATATATATATATATATATATATATATATATATATAATATACAACAGAAATAAAAATCACGGACCGAAGTCCGGGTAAACACACGCAACATGACTCTCAACGTGAAGAACGGTGTGTGCAAAGATGAAGAGAAATGCTCTAAAGTGTGTAAGAAGGCTTACAGTGGACTGTCAAAGAAGACTTCAATAACTTAAAAGGGATGAACACTCGGCTCCCGCCAGTAAAAAGTAGCTATATATGAGCTTACAAGTGTTTAAAATGAGAAAACACTCAGTTTAGGGTATGTATAGATCAAATTGGACAAGGCTTCCTCGCCTTTTTTCTTGCTAAAATGGCTGCCCCAAGCCTTCTATTTATAGAGGGGGAGCCACAGATGTACCTGCAATAGCAGCAGGTGTACTTGCAGCTGCCCGGGGTGCACTGGACAATGTTGGTCCCGCTGTCTCGACGTAGGTGCACTCGGACAACGCGTTGTTCGCTCGAACTTTTATAACTTTTAATTCGGAAGTCCGATGGAAGCGTGCCATACCATTCCGAAAAGCTCTCTCCGAGAGCTACGTAATGACATAGGATTTGCCCTTTTCTGATTTCGAGAAGATGGGTCCATAACCGAAATGGCATTTCTAGGTTTCTGTCAGGTAGTCCGTTGAGCCGTTTTGCGTAGTTTGCGCTTGTAAGTTAAGATACGATTCTTGTGGGACTTCTATTTAATTAATTTGAGTGGAAACGATTGTATTTGATGTGAGTTGAAGTTGAGTTGGCAAAATGACCATTTTGCCCCTCCCGGGGTTATCTCCAGTTTTGGCGCATTTTTAACAGTCTTTTCTTAGGGTTACTTGATGTTGACTTTGACTGTCCTCAGGGCTATCTCTGAGATTGGCTTGACCTACTGGGGTTATCTCCAGACTTTGAACTTGATCCCCCGGGGTTATCTCCGAGGTTGGAATTGATTTTCCCAGGATTATCTCCGGGGTTGGAAACTGATTTTCCGGGTTTATCTCCGGGGTTGGAATTGATGTTGTGGTCCTCTAGGGTTATCTCTGGAGTGTGAAAAAGATGTTTTTGTCCTCCTGCATAGTTAGTAACAGGAAAATAAAATTTTGAGTGTCTACATGTATAGATGGTGATTTAAGTTATTTGTTTGTTATAAACATTATTCCAGCTAACAGATCTGTTACCGTCCAATATAAGATCTAAGGGTCGAAATCATCTTGAACATATGCTCGGTGGCTAATTTTTCTAGCGGCCAAAAAAACTATTACCAACCGCCAGTGTAATAATTAAGTTGCCCTCGAAAATTAATAGGATTTTATTAATCTTTGAGGACAAATTAGTTATTACAATGATTGTAGATAAAAGTTTCCCTGATGCCCAGAAGGACTAGCGGTCGGCCCCATACCCAAACTGATCTCAGCTCTTAGATCTCATATTGGATGGTTAGAGGTTTGTTTGTTGGAATAATGTCCATACCAAACGTTTGTTATGAATCGTTTAACCAATGTTATAAATTTAATATTATCCTTACAACAAATCATTGTCGTTCTATCTAACAATGAAAATAATATTTTGTCCGTAGTTTAATATAGAGGAGTCTGCAAAACTAAATTGTGGATTGCAAAAGTGACTAAAATGTCCTCAAGTTCTGAAGTTTAGCTATGTAGACGAGACATGACAGAAAAAAATTCTTCCCAAAACTATATCGTCTGCACTTTAGTTGTGCGAATGGTAAATTCAGTTAAAGCACTATCTCCCACGATCTAAATCTGGTTTTCAATCCACAATTCTCCACCATATCCGAATTAAATTCACCTATTTCAAATTCATCCACCATTACATTATTCTCATCCACCACCCTCATCCTCTGCACTACCAACGACGGAGGCATCAATAGAGAATAATACCCAATTTTGGTCGGTTGACATCTTTAATTGAAGAAAATACCCGATTAGAACAAGAATAATCATGAATGTGGTCCATGCATGAATTTAGTTTACCTAGTATATATCTCCACTCTACATCGGTTAGGCTTCAATCTCGTTCCTGGATGCGTCTCCTCACTAGTGCCAATCTTGTGCACGTTTCTTCTATTTTAAAAAAAATTCAACAGCATCTCCCCATGGTCTCCAAGTACACGAAATAGACCAAGACAACTTAGTCTAAGTATGCACTCGGAGAATATGTAGAGACATTAGTTGAAAAATCCTCAAAAGTTTATAAAAACGTATCATGTTCATTGGCACCGACCTAAGTGAGAGACATAACATCCAGTAACATTCTAAAACTGGGGACTATTCGACATTCACTCCTAATGAGTGAATGTCAAACGGGTTTCTAAGCTCCTACCTATATATACTACATTCACAAGTATATATGTAGTTTATTGTAATTGTGAAAAATTAAGCAAATGCTACATAGTTTATTTTACCAATAGAAAACTAAGCAAATGCTACTTAGTTTATGAGAACTATTATGTGTTAATGAGTTTCTAAGTTCCAAAGTATAGTAAATATATGTATATATACATATAATACTTATTCAATTTATTTTAATTATGAAAAACTAAGCAAATGCTACTTACTTTATTTAAATTATTTTATATTAATTTAGTAACATATTTTTTATTTAATTTTATTTTACCATATATTACTTAATTAAATATAATTTATTGTATTTTATTTTATTTACTGAATACGGAGACTACTTATTTAGTTTATTTTAATTGTAGAAAACTAGGCAAATGATACTAAGTTTTTTAATTATTTTATGTTAATTCATTTCAATTATGTTATTTTAATATATAATTTTAAAATAATTTTTTTATTAAATTAAATTAATTAATTTAAATTATATTCAATTAAATTTATTTTGTTTTATTTCATTATTTTATTTTTATTTTTATTTTATTTATTTATTTTATGTTATTAAATTTATTTTATTTTTGTTTTACATTAAAATATATTATATTATTTATTTTTTAAATTATTTTTATTTTGTTTAATTAAATTTATTTTATTAACTATATTTTATTTTATTTCTTTATCTAATTTTTTATTTTATTAAATTTATTTATTTTTATTTAGCATTACATTATATTGTATTATCTATTTTTTAAATTATTTTTATTTGATTAAGTATATTTTATTTATTTCATTATCTATTTTTTTATTAAATTAAATTAATTTATTAAATAAAATAAAATAAATTTTATTTTTTTATATTTTATAATTTTGTATTACATTATATTATCTATTTTTAAAATTATTTTATTTTATTATAATTAAATATTTATTTTATTTTATTTGTTTATTAGAAATGATTTAAGTTATTTCATGTAGTTTTATTTTATTTTTTTTCAAATTTATTTTGTATTACATTATACTATATTATTAAATTTATTTCATTTTATTTTAATTATTTTATATCATTTAATTGATTTTAGTAGTAAGAAACTAAGTAAATGCTATTTAGTTTATTTTAATATTGAAAAACTAAATAAATAACATATAAATACATGTTTTGTAACGACCCCAAAATAGATCCATTCCATCCAACCTATTCTGAGTCGCCAAATACATGGTGTGAGTTTGGATACAAATATATACCAAATGTGACTCATGTTCCAACCGTGGACATCACCTCACAATGACACCTTACATAAAGGTATAGTCAAAAATTATTTTAGAAATTAGAATCTTTAGGAAGTGCTCAAGGAAACCTTCATACATGGGAGGCCATGCATCTAGGTTATGATAGATATCATATGGCCACAGAATTATCCTTGGTTTACCCAATAGACCCCAAAGAAAAACGAGAAGATTACTATCATATTCTTCCCAATGGTGAGTCTTCTCTTGACATATCATTATCTCTACTGTCTCTAATTGAGAATTATACTTTAAACAAACACCAAGATTATATAGGTAGTGCTCGTATATATACTCAGCAAGTGGATGAGCACATCCCTGTCTTATGATGACACGAGGTTGTATGTCGTTAGACATCTTGTATGATAGTGGCAAACCACCCTTCCAACGTTGGGTACACCTTACCCTATTGGATTCACCAAATATAACTACTAAATGAACTTTTCTATACTGCTTCGGGAGAACATCCACAGCTAGAGACCACCGTTCTATTTCCCCGTTACCCTCGCTCGACCCAGCTACACTCTTATTACCTGAAAGGAATTGTGAAGCAAAAGGGTGAGCACAACTAGCTCAGTAAAGAATATCATGACTAAAGATAATTAAATTATCAATAGCCTTCATCAATAATAAATCAGAGATTTAGAATATATGGTAAATGATAAAAATTTCAACCATAGTTGCAGCGAAACGAGCAATCCATTAGAAGAGTCAAATAGACTATAAAGTCTATTATTTTCTCCATATTAAAAATCCACCAACAATGTTTTATCCCTGTAACATCAATCAACGATTCTGGTCCACAATCATATGAATAACTCATAATCATAACTGTAGTTCTAAATTCCTCTTCTCATCTAGGACGAAGATAATTTTCATCACCTGAAACATCAAACATCATGGTTATACCAAATCACAGTTCCTGTTCATAATCATACTAATAACTTCATCTTTGCACTACGGGGCAAAGATATTCATCAACAAGTCATCTTTGCACTACAGGCCAAAGATATTCGTCAACAGTTCATCTTTGCATTACTGGCCAAAGATATTCAACAACAGGTCATCTTTGCACTACGGGCCAAAGATATTCATCAACAGACCATCTTTGCACTACAGGCCAAAGATATTCATCTACAATTCATCTTTGCACTACAGGCCAAAGATATTCCTCAACAATTCATATTTACACTACATGCCAAATATATTAATACCTCAAAGAATATATAATCATTTAAGAATTTATATAAACAATAATTATAACCATGTTGATCATTTTACCTTTTCACTTAAGCTAAAGATATTCAATTATAAATTCAATGGTCATGATCATACCAGTCAACAATTCAACTTTGCACTACTGGCCAAAGAGAACCCATAGTCATGATCATACCAAAAATCTACCCATCTTTACACTCAAGTCAAATAGAAATATCATCATTAGGGTTATAAAAATGTTATATATGATAATAAAATCAATATAATCAACATATAGATTTAATCTCAAGAGTAATATTCATAAATCAACTATAATTTGGTTAGAAAAAGAAACCAATTTTGTCGTGAATAGTAACTCGTGAATAGTAACTCATGAATAGTAACTTGTGAATAGTAACTCGTGAATAGTAATCTCGACTCAAAAAGGTAGAAATTCTACAATAAAATCTATACCAATATTTCAGTATAATGATATTGAAAGAATAACATTTCTTAAGCTTATAAACAATTTATTTAAATTGTTTACACTTTACTAATTAATGCATTTAATCATCATAAAATGTCAACTCTTAAGATTTCATCATCAATAGCCAAAACCCTCATCAAAAATCTGCATATACCTCATATAGGATTCTCAAGCCATAAAATCCTATTTTCTAATTTTCTTACTTCACATAACATATTTAATTTATTTTCTCATAACTTGTCCATTTTCATGAAAAATACCAAATCAGTTCCAAAAATATTTTTTTTCTGGGATTTATCAGAATATAGTCCCATATTGAACATATATTTTTCTCAGAATTTTTAAAAGTCATTTACTATTTTTCATATGGTCAAAACAGCCGAATATTTAGACATTTATCAAAAATTGTACTTTTGTCCAAAAATTCTGAAATTAACAGAGTATACTTCCATCATATACATGTACTCCCAATAAAAATTTCATCAATTTTGAAGTTAACCACAAGAAATTATAAGCAGTTACTTTTAAAATAGTCTTTTCTCATAAAATTCATAACTCTTAATCTATACATCCAAAAATCTCCATTTTTGGACACAATCAATAAAACTTATCAAAATATCATTTCAAATTTTTCCAGAATTTTTGAAGTTCAGAAAAATTACGAAACTGAAAAACATAACAACCCTTAAAATCCCTTACTATCCCTTACTATCCCTTACCTCAAAAGAGCAGTACTTCTGATAGGTATAAGGCTGAAGGAAACTTGCACTGATGAATAGCAACTCACCAAATATCTAAATACTCACAAAATATACTCAATAATCTAGAGAGAGAAAGAGAGAAAGCTTATGTTTCTGGTGTGATTTTCAATTCTAACTTAGCCCTCTATTTATAGGAAAATTTTGGTAGGTTTGACCTGCAACCTGATGGCTTTACCTGCTACTATTCCCACCCACCACATTTGAAATATAATTCAGCACATTTCTTCACCAACCACAAGTGGGGCCCACCAATTCTAGAATTTTCCACCAAAATGATAAACTCCGAAAATTCAACAATTTCTGAATCAGTCATCTCGTAAAATTCATAATAAATCATACGTTCAATTTCAACGGTTCAAAATTTGTGGGCATATACTCAACTTATATATGTATAACATATCCAAAAATTACCACGATCCAACGGTCAGATTAAAAATTATAACCCCCGCAAAATATCTCAAAAACCCTGATTTTTAATACCTCCATTCCGACAAAAATACGGATAAAAATCTCAACATTAACTCCTTCATTTTTTAACCACAAAAATATATCCCTCATTTATATCCACATAAAATAAATATTTTCTTATCATATGAATCAATAATTAATTATTCACAAATAATATTACAGAATCACATTTATGACAACCAGGTCGTTCCCAAGAAAGAGGGGGCTTTCCAATAAGGATTTCTCCTTACTGGCGCGCAATTAGATGACCAAACCTCTCCTTAGACAGAACTTTCTAGACATTGCCAATAATGCTATCTAATAATACTATTCAAATAATATGAATTATTGATCTGATAATGGGAAATACTGTGCAGCAACAATTATTGAACAACAATAATACAAAATTTCAACGTAGCAATTATTGAATCAATAAAATAAAATATTGAACAGTAATTACTGTAACAATTATTGAGTAATGCCTTCTTACGTAAGAATCAATAATTTCAAAAATACTATGCAATACCGTGTGCTACTGTGCAATAACGCGTATTACTGTATTTTAACCACCGGGTATTCCAACAGTGTTAACGGTAACAACTACGCCGTTATTTGTAAAAACTCAAATTTGTCGTTTTCCTTCACCCGACAGTTATTCGTTATGGGGCCCACAAATAGCTGCGCCGTCGTACGAATATTCTCCGACAGAAAGAATATTCCACGACCAAACGAATATTCCCCGACAACAATGATTATTTTATAACCACTTGCTTATTTTGAAAAAAAAAATTCATATTTCACCCATAACTTTAAACTTTTATCAATTTAACTATTTACTGAATAGTAATTATAAGAAAAATTGCATACTTTTATTTCATAAAATTCGGGGTCTTACAAGTTTGGCCCACAAATTTTACAAATGCATATTTCTAACAAAAATTCCATCGAGAATTCCATCAGAAATAGAAAATATCATCTCCATAAACAATATAATGATCATTTCCACTACACAAATATATATTTCATCAAAAATCTCCATCAATTCATTTGACAAGCTAAGTTAATCAATTCATATCAGTAAAACAAAAAATAACAAAATTATGCTAAGCCACAATCAATTCATATCAAAAACATTTTGTTGGGTCTCCAAGTTTTAGTTTTTATTTTGATGATAACAATAATTAGTAAATAAATTAATTAAAAGGATATAATCCTTTCCATAAGATTTATATTATAATTGTTTTAATTATCTTATTTATTTTGACCAAAAATATTTTCTAAATCTTATTTAATTAGTTATCTTGATCTTGATGTTTTAAAATGTTAAATCAATTGGGTCATGCATTGTGGTACAAAAGTCATATGTTAATTATCAAATGCTTGTTTGACCTTATTTGGAAAGAAGATGAAGATTTTGATTAAATCATTTTTATTTGTGGGCATCTTCTATTTAGTTTCAAATTAATTTTATTATTTAAATATCTCAAAAATTATTTTATTTCAAAATTGAGCAAAATTATTTTATTATATAAAATCGCGTGAGGCATGTGCTGGCATTAAGGCACGTGTTGGTTAAAATTAGCATTAAATGATAAGTTGATAAATTTTCGACCGGGCTTTGAAAATTTTCACATTCGGCAATCCGCGTGAAATGTTTTTCATCCAAATTAAACGATTCATTTCAAAAATAAACAATCTTAACCATTAATTTCAAATCAGATTTCAAAAATTATCATTTTACCCCTGACTTCAAAAATCTATAAATAAGAGGCTTTTTCTTCACTTCCAATTTGCCAATTCACTTTCAAGAAAAAGCTTATTTCTCTCCCACATAATCTCTCTCTATAAAGCTTTCTCTATCTCTTCTTACAAAAGTTCTGATTATTTGAGAAGAGGAAATTGGTCTAAGCAAATTGAGATAAGTTGTTTGATTTATTTAAATTATCTATTGCTTATTTATATTTATAGATATACGAATATAAATTGTTCTACACAATTTTATATATCTATATTTCATCTATTTATCAAATAAAAGGATACTTGGGCGCCGCAAGGCTACGAAGATAAACCTCTACGGAGAGGAATCTGATCGTACGATTCCTTATTGTCTTCAATAACCTTTTATTGATATTATTTATATAAATATCGTAAAATAGATACGACACTTGATAGCTCAAAACAACACTGAGATACTGCTTCAAAAAGAGTAGTCATTTGAGCTGGATTTGAGAATCGTAGTGATCTATTGAAAATATTTATATAAATATCAATTGTGAAAATTATAAATTTTGTCATACTTAGACGCCGCAAGGCTACAGAGATACACCTCTACCAAGATGAATTCGAACAGTACGATTCCTTATAGTACTAAGTCACATTATCTATAAAAGTTCACATAATAGATAAAATATTCTTATATATTATTTGAGTTAAACAAATAATATTTGTTATATCAAGTATTGCTTAACTGATTTATTTATTATACTTGATATCTGTCATCACAAGTATTTGTTCATAAATTCATTTATTCATAAAATACTTGTTGCATAATATAAAAGTTATTTAAACTTTTATTTCACAAACTTAAGTGAATATATCTGCTTAAATAGAAGTATATTTGATTCAAAGATTAAAATAACTTATTTGCTTACTCAGAAGCATTTTCACTCTAAAAAGTTGTTTAAACTTAAAGTGACTTTTCTTTACTCCTTAAAGAATAATTCTTTATAAATTTACATTAAAATATATATCTGCTTAAACAGAAGTATTTTTGAGTAAAAGCTAAAATTGATCTATTTGCTTATTCAAGAAGCACTTTTTCACATAAAATATAAAAGTTATTTAAACTTTTATAACAGTGCATAATTTACATATTTGCTTACACAGAAACATTATTTGATCTAAGCACAAATTACTATCTGCTTACTAAGAATCATATTTTCTCAAGTATAAAAGTCTTTAAACTTTTATAAATACATTTATTCTTTAATTGTTATCTGCTTATTTAAGAAGCATCAATCTGTACTAAATTATTATCTGCTTATTTGAGAAGCATTAATATGTACTTAATTCTTATCTGCTTATTTGAGAAGCATTAATATGTACTAAATTCTTATATGCTTATTTGAGAAGCAAATTATTATAAAATTATTTGTAAAAAGAGAAAAAGTCAGAGTTAGTTTATTTTATATACCTGTGAGAAGGACGAGTAATTCTTCGACCAAGACCAGAGTCTTAGAGAGGTCAGCGGAAAGTTGGGTCTCTAGTGTACTTGTGAGGTGAGAAAGAGGCTGTTGTTTCAAGACCAGATCATAGAATAGAACTGAACTCAAAAGGTGGTACAACTAGACTTGAGGAAGGAGCGGGGAGCTTGCTGTCCAAGATAGAATAGTTGAGAATAGTTGGAAGTTTGTCTATAAAACTTTGTAAAGACTTCTCCGCCTGTTGAAGGAGTATTTTTACTGATAGTAATAGGATCTCAAGTCCTGGAGAGGAGCTTGAGACTGGACGTAGCAGCATACCCGGGATGTATGTTGTGAACCAGACAAATCTCTGCGCATTGTGTGATTGATTTTTTACTGTCTTGCATATTAATTTCTAACACTGCAAAATAATTATACAAAAAATCAAAAAGGCCTTAGATAATTTTTAAATCTGTAATAATCTATTCAACCCCCCCCCCCTTCTAGATTATTATTGGACTTTCACATTTTAATATACAAGCTGAGCCACAATTTTAGATGCTAATGATTAAAATGAATAACTGCTCAAACCACAATCATGAATAAAAATCAATTTTCAGCCCCAATTTAATATACATATATATTCCAGGTAGGCCAAAATAATTTCAAATTTACGCTCAGCTACAACCAAAATCAAACTAATATTATTCAAATTGCATAAATTAGGGCTAAGTATGATACAAATTGCACAAATTAGTTGCACAAAATCATGGTACCAAAAATTAACATATAAAATCACCAAACAAAGTAGGGATAATTTACGCATTTAAAAAAAAGGCAAAGAAAGAGCCTGTACTACACAAACTAACTTGACTGAATAGTGGAGAGAGAACACTGACAATGACTGAATGAAGGTGAGAAGGTGGAGTGGCCGGTCGGAAGCTTAAGCGAGGTGGATGGAGAGAACAGAGAGAGAGAGAGAGAGCAACGACGATGGTGCAGAGAGAGAGAGTAACGGAAGAGAGAGAATGAATGAATTAGAAAAGAAATGTCATCTGGGCGGCTGGTAAATGAAATAGGGTTTATTTATTTTTGACGGAATTCCATCAGCCTTAAGTTTGTCGATTATAAGTTATTTTTGACGCAACATTTCGTCGAGTTTATCTTTGGCGTAAGCGGGAAGCTTTGGCGCTATAGTGGGTATTTATTTTAGACAGAATTTTGTCGCTGATAGATTACTTCCAACGGGATTAATGCCGACTGAATATTCGGTCGAGAATAACATAACATCGACGGATCCTATTCCGTCAGAGATAACCCTTTTTGTTGTAGTGTTTGTGCAGTTGGATATGGAGAAATTGATTGTTTGTCGGTGGTGTCATTAATGAGGGAGGAGAGATCAAATATTTTACTGAGATTAGGAGAGAAAGTTATTAAAGTGAAAAGGGATTGAGGTGAATTGAAGAAAACGAGATGTTGATTTATGGACAAATGTTTTCGTATGTAGAATGTTAACGCCAACATCCTTCCACACGTCCCAATCACATAAGACACGTCCAATCCTGCACAGTAAATACGACAACACCAAAAGCTTGACGGCTTCGACCGTCGGGGGATAGCTCCGGCGTGAGAGTCAGTACAGGTGATCACAAGGATAACAATAGAGAAAAATAATATCTAGTGTCTTGAGAGAGAGGAAAATATCAGTTACCTTTTACCATGTGTGATCTTTCTTCTCATATACTCTCGGTTCGATTTCTCGTGCCGCCGACCCCCATGACACCCCCACTACCGATAGTTCACCTGCTATCTCTATCACCTTTGTCTTCCATCAACTAATACAGTCACATCCTCATTAATACCATGCAGGAGGTGACAGAAATAACAGTCAACTGTTAACATATTCATCATTACCGGTCAAAGCCCAAGTCAAGATATTATCAGTCCGATGGGTCAGCCCAACGATCCGGCCCAACACATTCAAGACATAATAAATATAACCCAAGGGATGAGCCCATTCAGTCCGGCCCAGTACATAAAGTATCATGGCCCAACATTGCCCCCCAGTCTTTTATTAAACATGATGTTTAATGGAAGACTGTATATATCAAATGCCCATGATGAAAGGAATTATAATAGAATTAAAAAAGGTCCAAATTGAACCTCACCGAGGTCCAAATGATAAATATCAACCAATAATTTAAATAAAACTATAAGCCTATTCTAGAAGCCCAATTTGGTTAGTATCTTAAGGTCAAAACCAGACGCCACCCCTTCAAATCCTCATCATTACCAGCAATTAATGTGCCGCCTTCGATTTTTGAGAAAAGTTGTAAAGACCGCCAGGTACAAAAGCTACTCCATCCAAATTTTGACGGTTTTACCTGGCAATTTAAAATTCAGACGCCTCTTGCCTTCTTCTTCCTCCGAATTTCTTTCTTTCTCTCTGCAAACCTCTAGCAATGGCTTCCCAAAGTTTCGACAACACCATTCCAATCATAGCCATTCCCATCACCACGGTTCCTCCTTCTCCCAGCCCAACCAAGACGGCTTCGGGTTCAAACCCTCGCCCAACTTCTACTCTGAGTAAGGAGGCAATATCAAAATCTCTCCCTTAACCTAATGAATTTTTCAAAAGTGAAGAGCAATTCCCCCATGCCAATACCCCTTCAACTGTCACTAAAATTGAGCTACGCAACATTCGTGCTCGTTACCAGATTCCAGATACTCATCTGGTTAGAGTTCCTGCATCTTCGAAAAGAATGTTCCAGCGACCGGAAGAATGGACCGCCATGCCAGTAACTTTTTTAGAAAAGGGGTTTGATTTCCTCTTCATACCTTCCTAATTACCCTTCTGGGATTTATTGGGGTCGGATTTTCCCAGCTCATCCCCAATTCCTATATTCACATCTTGGCATTCATTGCCTTCTGCCATGAAGTCGGGGTTACTCCTACCCTTGATTTTTTCTTTTCTGTCTATTATTCCAGTAAGTCTCGCGAGAAAGGATTCAAAGCCTTAAGCAAGCAATCCCCAAAATCAGGGGAGAATTTTGAGAGGCGATCCTTGATAAGCACTCCATCAAGCAACAGAGGATGGCACAATAAATGGTTCTTCGTCAAAGGACCAGAGATATTGTCCCTCCCAAACTAAAATACTGCTGAAAAGCTATCTGCAGATGTTGGGGATATCTCCGAAGAACGAGTGAGCGAGATAATAAATCTTCTAGAAAATTTTCCGAATAAAGAATGGAATTATGTACTTCTCACCAAATAGGCGTGGTTATATGACCATAAATGTGAGTCCCGAACTCATACTGATGCCTAACTTGCAGAATTTTCTTTAATAAATGTTAATTGTGATTTATTATTTTCTATCTTCTGCAGTATCGTTGATCAAACCGACGTTGGTTGACCGAAGGGATTTAGACAAATTCCTTTCGGGTAAATCCTCGCCGACTCCAACTGATGGGCCAACTGAAGAGCCTTCAATTTTTGAGCCTTTGGATGTCGAAGCTCAAACAATAAAGTTCACCACTGCCGAAGACTCTAACCAACCCCGATTGAAGAAAAAAGCCTCTCAGAAGCCTAGATCAAATCCTCCACCATCTTTCGGCTCAGTTCCCCCCAACCTTCAGATCAGGTCTCCTCGACTTACCTCTGGACGAAAGGACGCGAGTCATTTGGATCAAGAAGAGGAGAACTGTAATAACGCCTCTAACCAATGAAAAGCTCCGAGTGCCTCAGACTAAAGCTACCCAACCTCCCGTGATTCCAATCGAGATCATCGAGCTAGATATCAAGGTTGAGGAGCAAGACGAATCAATCCCTTCCCTTTCTCGAAAGAGAAAATAACCCTCTGATGATCAGCCCCCACCACCTACTGGACCTCCTCCTACTCAACCTACGCCTCCTCCTGAATAACCCAGATCTTCCCCACCTCATTCGTCTTCTACAGAGTTCATTCGTGAAGCTATGGTTTCACCTACTGTATGGCCTCAATTCAATGGCAACTTTCCCTTTCAACTATTCAATTCATTCGTTCGGGATACCGATGATCATCGGTTCAGCAATAGCTCTATCATGGATTTAATCGATGAAGGCATGAGTTACCAGGCTAAGGTAAGTTTGTTGTTAATCTGTTTATTTGAAATTATGTTCATCTATTGAAGACTAACCGATTATCTTTGAGCATCTGTAGGCAAATGATGTCTTCGGGCGACTTCGTCCCAGATATAAAGAAGTTGAAGCCGGAGAGGACGCGGCCCGAAGAGAAAATGCTATTCTAAACTCGGCCCTGCCAAAGAAAGAAGCCAACATGAAGATATCCTTTTCACCAACGAGGGCCTCCAGAAAGAATTGGCCCGGATCAAAGAAGAACTGGAAACGACCAAGGCCAGTCAACGAGCTACAACCAATATGAACGTTGATCTGGTTCAGAAGAATGAAATTCTGAGAACTAAGAACGAAGACATGGCTACTGCTAATTCAGGCTTAGCGAAGCAAATTAATGAGGTCTAAGTTAAGGCTAGAGTTGACAAGGAAAGGTACTATGTCAGACGTCGTAAGCTTCAAAGTAAGCTGCAAGCATTGGAGGAGCTAGGTCCACCCTTGACTGAAGAGTTACGTCAACAGATAAGGGACAACTACCGAAGATCGTCCGAGCTGAATGATAAGATTATCAAGATGTACTCTGAAGGTTACGAATTATACCGAAGCAAAGGCAAAGAAAAACTTGTCGCTGCCAAGGTAGACCCAGCAATCCTTGACTCCTCCGAAGGGGAAGACAATGCTTGACGATGACCCTCCTTTTCCTTAGCTGTAGGACTTCTGTAAAAATTTCTATCTTCCATGTAGACAACATTACATTAATGAAATATCAACTTTGTTGTTTATTACTCCTTCGTAATTATTTTTTGTCAATAATTCATCATTAAGCAACTTGAAAAATGTACAAGCTTTTTTTGTACTTAACTTAAACTGTTAACTAACAATTAAGCAAGTCATATAACAAATGAGATCAAGTAAGAACGCAACCCGAACTAAACACTTAAACAAAATCAGGTAATAAAGTAATGCAATACTTATTTGTTAACGAAGTGTGAGGTAGATCTGTATCATAGGGAATTTGTTTACCACGAAGGGTCTAACAAATCCACAAGGACACACCTTCCGAAAAGGCTACCATCGAATGGTTAGCGAGTCCACCTGAACCTCCTCACACCGATGAAGTTTATTTACCACGAAGGGCCTAACAAATTCATAAGGACACACCTGCCAAAAAGGTTACCATAGAATGATCAGCGAGTCCACCCGAACCTCCTTACACCAATGAAGTTTGTTTATCACGAAGGGCCTAACAAATTCATAAGAACACACCTGCCGAAAAGGTTACCATCGAATGGTCAGCGAGTCCACCCGAACCTCCTCACACCGATGAAGTTTGTTTACCACAAAGGGCCTAACAAATTCATAAAGACACACCTGTCAAAAAGGCTACCATCGAATGGTCAGCGAGTCCACCCGAACCTCCTCACACCGATGAACTAAACAGTATTGAACAGAAGACCCATTGAGAAAAAGAATCTTTTATTGATGATGATTCAAATATTTACAGACTTCCAATATATTGACACTGTATCTACTAAAAATAATTTCGAAGCCTGCCAGCGTGCCAAGTATTCTTTATCTTTGATCCATCCAATTAATTCAACCGATAAATCCCTGGCTTCGGTACCTCAACAACTTCATAAGGTCCTTCCCAGTTCGGTATCAGCTTTCCCAAATTCTGAGGCATAGATGCTTCGATTTCTCTGAGGACGAAATCTCCCACTTCAAATCTATGAAGCTTTACCCCCTTATTGTAATGCATAGCCACTCTTTGCTGGTAGGCTGTCAATTTAATCAAAGTTGTTTCCCTGACTTCTTTAAGTAAATTCAGATTAACTTTCAGCCCTTCTACTTTATATATCTCCTGAAACTAACTGACCCGAAGACTTGTAGATCCAATTTCCACTAGGACCAAGGCATCAGCACCATAGGCTAACCTGAAAGGTGAATCTCCCGTTGTAGTCCTCGGTATAGTCTGATAAGCCCATAATACGCTAAGCAGCTCCTCTGGCCATCTTCCCTTAGCCTCATCCAATCTACACTTGATCCCATTCAGAAGCGTTCTATTGGTTACCTCAACCTGCCCGTTAGACTGTAGATGAGCTACTGAAGTCTTTCTATGCTGAACCCCCAGCTTCTTCAAAAATGCATCAAATTTTGATCCCATAAACTGGCGTCCGTTGTCCGATATTACCACCTTCGGAATGCCGAAACGAAACACTACATATTCCTTTAGAAATTTCAAACACTTCTGTTCCGTTGTCAACCTAAGTGGCTTTGCTTCTACCCATTTGGTCATGTAATCGATCGCAACTGTAAGACCCCAACTTTTATAAATAAAGATGAATTTTCTATAAATATCATTTTTGAATATTATGGAGTTAATTTGATATAATGTTATAGTTGTGGGTAATATTTATAAATTTTGCAAAGTAAGCAAGTTGTTTTAAAATATTCGTTTGGTCGGAGAATATTCTTTTTGTCGGGGAATATTCGTACGACGGCACAATTATTAGTAGACCCCACAACAGAAGTATAGTCGTAGTTAGAAAATGACAAAATTATCTTTCTATAAAAATAACGGCTGAGGTGTTACCGTTAAAACCGTTAAAACTGTTGACCTACCCGGTAGTAAAAGTACAGTAATACGCGTGGTTGCATAGTAGCACACGGTATTGATTATTGATGCTTACGCGAGAAGTCACTCAGCTATACTCAATTATTGCTACAGTAATTACTGTATCGTATCTCTTAAATTATTGTCATAGTATCATCTGTATAATATGTTATATTATTAAATCAATAATTGAGACGTTGTGGTAAGTTCGGTTATTTTTTATGGGGGGCCCATATGTCATCATCTAAGAGTCTCTTCGTTAATAGTAATTACCGTCGTCAATAGTATTTACCTTGGTCAATAGTATTTACCTTGGTCAATAGTAATTACCTTCGTCAATAGTATTTACCTTGGTCAATAGTATTTACCTTGGTCAATAGTAATTACCTTCGTCAATAGTATTTACCTTGGTTAATAGTAATTACTTTCGTTAATAGTAGTTGTCCCTTCAATATTACCAAGAGTCATTTGACCCTTCGTTAAGACCAAGAGTCAATTGACCCTTCGTTAAGACCAAAAGCCACCTTCAGTTTTTCTATAAATAGAGGCCTAGGGCTTCATTATTTTTCACGAATTCATTCAAGCTATAGAGAGAGAAAGTATAGAGAGAATAAGAGAGAGAGAATAAAAATATTCTGCTACTTCACTTTTCCAATATCCAGTTCTTTTAAGGTAGAAAATATTATTTCTTTTATATTCATGAAGAGAACTCCTGTTATTCCATTCTTTATTATTCTGTTGAAATAACCTGTATACGCGGTCTACCCTATACTTGGTGACATTCTCCTATTATTCTGTTGGAACATCCTGTCTGTGTGTTTTACACCGGACCTGATTCCGTCTTTATTATTATTCTGTCGGAATATCCTGTCTGTGTGTTTTACACCGGACCTGGTTCCATTATTTATTATACTGTTCTTTATTATTCTGTCGGAATATCCTGTCTGTGCGTTTACGCCGGACCTGGTTCCATTATTTATTATTCTGTCGGAATATCCTGTCTGTGCGTTTACGCCAGACTTGGTTCCATTATTATTATTCTGTTAAGAATAACCTGTCTGTGCGGTCTATCGCATGCATGGTGATTTCTTTTGTTATTCCATTCTTTATTATACTCAGTTGATTAAAACTTTGACTTCTATACTCCATGAAATTAGTGGAATATCCTTGACATTTGCACTTCATCTAGTATCTATTCATGAAAATATTCTCCTGATCAGTCTTGAAGTTTACTCCACAAAGCAGTATCATGTTGACAATTTGGACGTTATTAATTCCTGGATAAATTAATTCTTGAATTTGTTTTATTGAATTCTCATATCATTGTCATCATCCTCATGTTTATATTCTGTTGAAAGTCATATGTGACCTGTAGTGCATAGATGGACTTGGTATGATTATGAGCAGGGATTATTCGGTATAATCATGACCGTAATGTTACAAATGATGTGGTAAAAGTCCTTATTGGCCCGTAGTGCATTGATGGACAGTTGTTGGCATGATCATGACCATTAATGAATACACGAATATCCTTGGCCGTAGTGCAAGGGTGATTCGATGATGTGGATTATTTTATTAAGCTGAGTCCCAGCGATCACAGTGTTGGAAAATCTTTTAAATCATAAAAGATAGTAGAGTTTATTTTCTACTTGACTCTCTTAATGGATTGCTTGTTCCGCTACAGTTAAACTTGATGTCTATTATATTTTATTAGTTTAACATTGTTGAAGGCTAATGATAATTTATTCTGTATTATCTTAGTCATAATATTTCTTACTGGGCTAGTTGAGCTCACCCTTTCTTTCACTGTTCCCTTCAGGAAATGAGAACGTAGCTGGGGCAAGTCGGGGAACGGAGTGATGGTCCGAATAATAGTATTAGTTAGTAGTCCTCACTATTCTATGTAATGGTGTGTTAATAAATGTAATGAGGATTCCTTTTGAGTATGAATACTCTCTAGAAGATAATATTTGTATTCAAACTCACAGTTTATATTTTGTCGTATTGTACACGACAGTTGTATTAGTAAGTTGTATTTGTATTCCGTACTATGTATCTGACAACCCAAGATGGGTGATGTATACCTAATTTTTGGGGCGTCACAGTTGGTATCAGAGCTTAGGGATATGATCCCTGTCTAAGATGTAAGAATAGAACTAGGAGGGGAGAGACGGGGAATTCCTTCGCTAGTATGACCTACCTAAGTTTATTTGCATGGTATTTAATTGGTCGGTCATAATATAAGGATAAAATATGACATATCAATTAATTTTTATTTTGTGGCAGTATCTAAAAATGGCATCTGAGAATGTTGAGAATAGCAATGGAGCACAGGCGACTGTTGATTCACCACATATCAATAATCAGGATAATGTGCATCAGGAAGGTGACAATCCTCATGCAAACAACAACACTGACCAAATGATGAATGATCAAATGTTCAGAGGCTTTATGCAATTCATGCAACAACAGGTGAAAGCGGCTCCTGTCCACAACGTAGGTGGAAATACTGGAAACTCTCTGGCGGTCACCGCTAAACAGTTTAAGGAGCTGGGACCATCGGAGTTTAAGGGAGAACCAAAACCACTTGTAGTTGAAACATGGATAAAGCAGATCACCAAGATATTTGATGTCTTGGGTTGCTCCGAGGAGCAAAAGGTTCCCTTTGCCGCCTTTATGTTGCGAGGAGAGGCAGATTACTGGTGGGAATCGATAAAGCATACTCAACCTGCCGCACTGAAGATATCTGGGAGAAGTTCTAAGAGCTGTTTAACGACAAATACTTTCCCGAGAGTATTCGTCACATGAAGGATGTGGAGTTCATCAAATTGGAGCAGAATAATATGACCGTGTTGCAGTACGAAGCAAAATTTGCGGAGTTATCCCGGTTTGCGTCCCACCTGGTGGATAATGAAGAAAGAATGACGCGGATGTTTTTAAGAGGTTTGAAGCCGGAGATACGTCAACATCTTGTTTCTCATAAACTGTGTTTGTATTCAGATGTTGTAAATAGGGCTCAGTTGGTGGAGCGCGATAACGAGACAACGCAACCAAAAGAGAGCAGCCGACAAAATGATAATACCAGTGAGAGCAGTCATCAAAGCGGTGACAACAAGCGTGGAGGGAATCAACAGGCCAGAAATGGTAACCACTTCGGTGGTAATCAGGGCCAAAACAATAAGAATGGGCATTTCAAGAAGAGGAGATTCAACAATGATGGAAAGACGTCAGCACCAGCACCTGTCGTTAAGGAAGGAGAACGACCACCTATCATATGTTTCAAATGCGGAGGGGAGGGGCACATCAGTCCAAACTGCTTGATGCCGTCCAAAGCATGTTATAATTATGGAAGAGAAGGTCATTTAGCCCGATTTTGTCGTTTACCGAAGACAAATTCAGCTAGGATGGAGGCACCAAAGGCCGTCCCAGAAAAGTCAAAACCGGTTGTGCAAGGGAGAGCGTTTGTTGTGAACTCCCAGAAAGCAAGGAACCCGAATGAGGTCATCACGGGTAAGCTTATCATAAACTCTAACGAAATCTATACTTTATTTGATACCGATTCTACCCATTCTTTTATTTCTCCTACTTGCGCTCATCGATTAAATTTGATTCCGGGGAAATTAGACTTTGACTTAGCTGTTGAAACTCCATTGGGAGAAACCTTCATTACATCCACAGTTTATAAGTCTTGTTTGGTTCAAGTTGGTACCCACACATTACCGTCGATCTGATTTCATTAAAAATACTTGCATTTGACGTGATTTTAGGGATTGATTGGTTAACTACTCATCATGCAAAAATTGATTGTTTTCGTAAGGTTGTTAGCTTTCATATTCCTAATCGACCTATTATGCGAATTCAAGCAACCAAACCATTAAAATCAATCGCTGTCATCTCAAGCCATAAAGCTATTCGTTTATTGAAAAACGGATGTCAAGCTTTCTTAGCTCATGTCACAGATCTAAACAAAAATACGTCAGCTTTGAATGATATTTCTGTTGTTAATAAATTTCCTGACGTATTTTCCGAAGAACTTTCTGGCTTACCCCCAGAGCGTGAAATTAAATTTTGTATCGACCTTGAACCCGGTACAAAACCCATTTCCAAAGCCCCATATCGAATGGTTCCTATTGAACTTCAGGAGTTAAAGACCCAACTGCAGGAATTGTTAGATATTGGTTTTATTCGTCCTAGTACTTCTCCTTGGGGTGCTCCTGTTCTGTTCGTGAAGAAGAAAGATGGGAGTATGCGACTTTGTATTGATTATCGGGAGTTGAATCATGTCACCATCAAAAATAGTTACCCATTGCCACGTATTGATGACCTGTTTGACCAGTTTCAAGGAGCACAATTCTTTTCAAAGATCGATCTTCGTTCTGGATATCATCAGCTGAAAGTTAGAACTGAGGATATTCCAAAGACTGCCTTCAGAACTCGGTATGAGCATTATGAATTCTTAGTTATGTCTTTTGGATTGACTAATGCTCCTGCTGCCTTCATGGATATGATGAACAGGGTATTCAAAGAATATTTGGATCACTTTGTGGTCGTCTTTATTGATGACATCCTTATTTAATCCAAAAGCCGTGAAGATCATGAGCAACATTTGAGGCTGGTACTCCAAAACCTTCGTGAATACAAACTTTATGCCAAGTTAAAAAAATGTGAGTTCTGGCTGGAAGAGGTAGCATTCCTTGGGCACGTAGTATCAAGTCGTGGAATATCTGTTGACCGGCAAAGATTGAAGCAATTCAAAGTTGGGAACAACCTAAATCAGTAACCGAAGTACATAGCTTTCTCGGTCTAGCTGGTTATTATCGGAGATTCGTGGAAGGATTTTCTCGAATCGCTACTCCATTAACTCAGCTGACTCGGAAAGATACAAAGTTCGGTTGGAACGAAGAGTGTGAGCAGAGTTTTCAAGAACTCAAGAGGAGACTCATTTCAGCACCTGTTCTAACAATACCATCTGGCTTGGAGGGATTTGTCATCTACAGTGATGCTTCGAGCAAAGGGTTGGGATGCGTTCTCATGCAACATGGAAAAGTCATAGCCTATGCATCAAGACAACTCAAGGAATATGAGAGGAATTATCCTACTCATGATCTAGAGTTGGCAGCTGTTGTCTTTGCACTTAAAATTTGGAGGCATTACTTGTATGGGGAGAAGGTGGAGATCTTTACGGATCATAAAAGCCTCAAATATTTCTTCACTCAAAAGGAACTCAACATGTGACAATGACGTTGGCTTAAACTGTTGAAAGATTATGATCATACCATTCAATACCATCCTGGAAAAGCTAACGTGGTAGCTGACGCATTGAGTAGAAGATCATATGCGGGTACAAGTGCAATATTAACAACGCAAAGGCCCATTTTGTGTGACTTGCAAAGGATGGAGATAGAGTTAAAGACTCCAGGGACCCATGTGATGATGTCGAATATACGAGTAGAACCAACTTTAATCAATAAGGTTAAAGCTGCTCAAGCTACAGACCTGGAGCTGATGCGTATGAGGAAGAAAGTGCAAGAAGGTGCTATGCCGGAAGCAAGAATCGATGAAGAAGGAATACTTCGAGTCAACTCCAGACTTTGTGTTCCTAACAACCCTGATTTAAAGTATGAAATCATGATGGAGGCGCACAACACACCGTTTGCAATCCATCTTGGAAGTACCAAAATGTATCATGATCTTCGTCATACATTTTGGTGGAGCAATATGAAGAGAGAGATAGCGTCTTTTATCTCAAGGTGTCTAACTTGTCAACGAGTCAAAGCGGAGCATCAAGTACCAAAAGGTCCATTGCAACCACTTGAAATTCCAGAATGGAAGTGGGAGCACATTACCATGGATTTCGTTACCGGTCTTCCTAAGGTTTCTCAAGGTATAGATGCGATTTGGGTCATTGTTGATAGATTGACCAAGTCTGCTCATTTCTTACCAATACGAGAAACTTATACACTTGAACGTCTTGCTCGTATGTACATAAATGAGATTGTAAGACTGTATGGTATGCCAGTATCTATAGTTTCTGATCGAGACCCAAGATTCACTTCACGATTTTGGGTTAGTTTACAAAAAGCTATGGGCACAGATTTACGATTTAGTTCGGTATATCATCCTCAGACGGACGGACAATCAGAGAGGACTATTCAAACTCTTGAAGATTTATTAAGACTCTGTGTCTTTGACTTCAAGGGAAGTTGGGACAAGTTCTTACCATTGGTGGAGTTTTCCTACAACAACAGTTATCAAGCAAGTATTGGCGTGGCTCCATTCGAAGCATTGTATGGAAGAAAATGTCGTTCTCCAGTATGCTGAGATGAGGTTGGTGAAGCAACGTTGTTGGGACCCGGAGTTGGTACGTATGACTACAGAAAAGATTCAAACGATCCGACAACGTATAAAAACCTCACAAGATCGACAAAAGAGTTATGCTGATCTTCATCGAAAGGACGTGGAATTTGATGTAGGAGATCATGTGTTCTTACGTGTTGCTCCATGGAAAGGAGTTACGAGATTTGGAAAAAAGAGGAAAGCTCAATCCTCGATTCATCGGTCCATTTTTAATCCTCGATCGAGTAGGAACTGTGGCTTATAGACTCGCTTTACCGCCATGTATGTCTCGTGTTCATAACGTTTTTCACATATCCATGTTACGCAAATATGTGGAAGATCCGAACCACATTATTGAGTTAGAACCGGACGAAATAGCGGAGGATTTGACGTATGAAGAAGTTCATGTTCAAATCTTGGATAAGAAGGAACATATTCTACGCTCCAAGGTTATACCTCAAGTCAAAGTTTTGTGGAGAAACCACGATGTTGAGGAAATGACCTGGGAGTTAGAATCTGAAATGAAATCAAGGTATCCTTACCTCTTCGACATACCAGGTATGTACCCTAATTTCGAGGGCGAAATTTCATAAGAAGGGGAGGTTGTAAGACCCCAACTTTTATAAATAAAGATGAATTTTCTATAAATATCATTTTTGAATATTATGGAGTTAATTTGATATAATGTTATAGTTGTGGGTAATATTTATAAATTTTGCAAAGTAAGCAAGTTGTTTAAAATATTCGTTTGGTCAGGGAATATTCTTTTTGTCGGGAAATATTCGTACGACGGCACAATCATTAGTGGACCCCACAACAGAAGTATAGTCGTAGTTAGAAAACGACAAATTATCTTTTATAAAAATAACGGCTGAGGTGTTACCGTTAAAACCATTAAAACTGTTGAACTACCCGGTAGTAAAAGTACAGTAATACGCGTGGTTGCATAGTAGCACACGGTATTGATTATTGATGCTTACGTGAGAAGTCACTCAGCTATACTCAATTATTGCTACAGTAATTGCTGCATCATATCTCTTAAATTATTGTCATAGTATCATCTGTATAATATGTTATATTATTAAATCAATAATTGAGACGTTGTGGTAAGTTTGGTTATTTTTTAGGGGGCCCATATGTCATCATCTAAGAGTCTCTTCGTCAATAGTAATTACCGTCGTCAATAGTATTTACCTTGGTCAATAGTATTTACCTTGGTCAATAGTAATTACCTTCGTCAATAATATTTACCTTGGTCAAAAGTATTTACCTTGGTCAATAGTAATTACCTTCGTCAATAGTATTTACCTTGGTCAATAGTAATTACTTTCGTCAATAGTAGTTGTCCCTTCAATATTACCAAGAGTCATTTGACCCTTCGTTAAGACTGTGACGAACGAGAAATTTGTAATTTAATTTTAATATTTATTGAAGTAAATAAATATTTTTCGACGATTTAATTATTGGATTTAATAATTAATTGATGCAATTGTGATAGATTAATTTAATCATATATGTGTTACATTTATTAAATTAATGTAGAGAATTTTATTATTCAAGTATGTGATTATGTGAGCTTATTGAATTAAATGAATTATTTAATTAAGCATAATGTTATTTAATTAATTTAATTAGAGAATTAATAAATTGACATTATTTATTAATGAGATAATTGAATATATGATTTTGTGAATTTATGAGTAATTATTATATTTTATTTAAACTAAATTAAATAAAATATGGGATTTATTTATAAAGAGGGTGACATTATTAAACTATATTGTAAAGGTTTTATTAAATTAAATGGTTTTGTAATTTATTTAACTAGCCAAACATGACATTATGAGGAGTTAAGATCAGTTAACCCATGACTGGGTAACTGACCACCAACGCGCATCTAATCCTTCCTAATTGATTACGACGTCTTCTCTTTTCATTTTGTTCTAAGTCTGATAAAAATACCAGAGAGAATTAGAGAGAAAATCAGAGAGTTTTGCTAAGAGGTTGGGTGAGTCAGGAGGAATCAGAAGGAATTCATCCCCGATTACTTTATCTACGCTTGGGTAATCTCTTTAACCAAGTTTTTATTTACGTCATTTAAAGTTTCCATGAGTATGGCTAAAGTCTTCTGTGAAACTCTGTAATTGGTTTAGAAGTAATGATTATAAGTTTATATGTGTGTTATGTTGTATCAAATCATGTTTAATTATGTATATGCTGCAAACCATAACATCAGTATTGTGAAAACATGTCGTACATATGTTATTTCAAAATAAACAGAGTACGTGATATGGTCATATGGCCTTATATGTGATAATTGATGTATTGATTATATATTATCCCTAAATTTTACACCCTTATATTATTGAGCATGTTAATACGAAGTGATCAAGCTTTAAACGAACGGATTTGGCCTTATAACGAATCCGTAGTGTTAAATTATAAGTTTTGTTCAAAATCCTCAAGAACTTCAAGAACAGTCTAAATTTTTTATGATTTAAATATGTGATTATATGTTTTAATAGGTTAAAATCACTTTATAGATGTTGTATTATGATTATACATGAATTATAACATGTGGGTATATGTGATTTGGTGAAATTAGTGTTAAAAATGTGTTGATTTCGCTGAACTCTGTGTTCTTCGCGAACTGAGATTCAGTTTCTGGGGTCTCGCGCCGCGGCGCCAGCTCTAGAACTGATTTCTCGCGCCGCAGCGCCGCAGTGCTCGCAGCGCCAAGACTCGAGCTTCGGCGCCGCAGCGCCAAGGGCCCGACCACAGCGCCACCGCGCCGCAGCGCGACTCCTTAGCACATTAGTGGCGCCGCAGCGCCACTCTCCAGAAAATGTCAGAAATATATTTTTAAAATGTTAAAGTCTAACAAGTGTTAGTGGGTTGATGTAATGAACATGTAATCATGTTAGAGGTATTATGAGATGATAAAATAGTTGTTTATCATGTAATAAAATATTATATGTGAATTGAATTATTAAATACATAATTAGTTTGATAATTCATGAAGTATAAATTATGTGACAACGTGATAATTTGACTAAGTTTTTAGTCAATAATTAAAGTAGACAACGAGAATGAGTTTATATTGATTAGTTAATTTATAATTAACTGGTATTGTGTATATGAATGGTATGTAGGATTTAATTTAAAGAACGTGCTTAGTTAAAGAGTAATCTACGCACGAGGCAAGTATCCTATCCCTAACTCCATTCTATTGAGCAAGTTTCCTAAACTTAAACTCTTAAATTTGAGCAAGTTTCCTAACCCTACTTGTCATTATTATTCAAGTTTATTATTTACCTCGAGTAAATTATCATTGCCATTATTCAAGTTCAAATGTTATATTAAAAAAATTGATTATTTTTTCAAAGTATGATTTAGTTATACAATAATTGTTCTATTGTATACTTCTTGAGATTATTATTCAAATTGAATATCATTGTTGTTGAACCTTATTAGACTAGTGAACCCTTAATGATTCAACTAGTCCATAGTTGATGAACGTTCTAAATTTCAGAACCCTTATTGAATTATCCAAACCAAACTTCCTTTGGTGCGGACTCGAATGTCAAACTGAGATAAACAACCCTGAAAAGGGATTCACTTATGCGTTAGCGTTAAGATATTGTGTACAGTATGGTACTAAGGGCTGATCCCCCTAAGTACGAGAAGAAGGTCCATAGTCTTATGACTGTTAAAGGTTTCAAGTATAACCCTTATTAACCTAGGACATAGTTCAAGGTCTTATGACCCTCAGTATTCTTTTGATTCATGTTATTTATTCTTGATTCAAAAGTTGAGCTTTATTCAGATGTCTTTGATTATTCACATGTTATTATACTGTTGTTTCATTTTTTTAATACTTGTGGGCATTTGTGCTCACTCTTTCTTAATAATAACATTGCAGTTAAGAATGAAAGAAGCGATGAACCCTCCACTAGTAAGGGCAAGGGCAAAGTTAGCAAATGATGAAGACCTGTTATTTATTAACTGTTGTATTTGTTTAAGACTTGAGTTATGTTGATGTTAAGACTTATTTGTTTAGAATTCCGCACAGATGTTTTAAGGTTAGAGTAACCTGGGATTTGTTTATGAATCAGTTGATGTAACCCTTAAGGGAAGAGATTTTATTATGATTTCTATCTATTGTATGGTTTGATATTATTTATGGGTAGATAGATAGATGATGCTTGTACAGTGAACACCAAATCTCGTGGAATCGAAGTACCCTGATTTGGGGGTGTCACAAGTTGGTATTAGAGCTGTAGGTTATGAACCTTAGGTGGGAGAAACAACCTTTGGTAGTAACCTTATAGAAAGAAGATAGTAAAGGAAAACTCTTATCGAGTTTTAAGAAATGAATTTTTGGTAATTCATTGAAGATAATAAAATACATTATGTGTTTATGTGTTAAGTATGCGTTAGATAGTATGACTTAGTAACTAAAACTTAAAATTTTATTGTCAGGATGACAAATGATGGAGAAGCTAGTCAAGCTGAGGAGGGACCCCGATTACCTATAGTACCTACAGAGGAGGAGACCCGAGACATACATGTTGTTAGGGAACAGTTAGTTCAGAGGGTTTCATCTCCATTGATCACCGTTGTTGGTCAGGAGCATAAACCTGAGATTGATTCTGAGGAGGAATTTGATGAGGAGGAAGAAGAAGAGGAGCTACCACGGTACACTGTTGATGCTGAGATGTATGACACACTATATGATCGTAACGTGGAGTTACAAGATGAGGTTCAGGAATTGACTGAGCGAGCGACTGTTCAGCAGTCTACTTTACTGCTCATTATTAGTGTAAATCCTGATTATTTTATTATTATATCTAATGAAATTTTTACTATAATCTATTTGAATCTTTTTAGGTAAATCTATGATATGCATTTACAAAGCTATCTCGATCGAGCCAAATTTCAGTTACAAAGACAAAAAATAACCGGCAAACTCTCAACACTACGCCACACTTAATCATGCGATGGATGAGGTTCAAGAGCGAATGTTAAGGTACCCCATCCAGTTTGAAGGACTTCCATCGTATATGTTGGATCGCAGGACGATGTCTCGTATCATGAATGAGGAGCGTGGCAAGGCTATTGAGCACCTTGGAAGACAGGAATAGAATCTGTATCTATGTGAAAGACTTATATAGTTTTATGTAAATTCCGATGTGTTTATGAACTAAGGAATATGTTAATATTTGAATGTTTTAAATCCTGTGGATTCTTTATTCCAGGATAGATGATGTAAATAGCAGTATGCTATAGTTTAATGTTAAAACTTTTTATTTGAATGAAAAGATATCAAGTTGTTTGAGATGATGTGTTAAGTGATATGTTAAATTGTTGAGTAATGTCTTAACTATGTAGAGAAATAAATAAAGTTCTAATAAACGTTTATTTAACAGAAAAATACCGCCAAGGAGAAGACAACAACGTCAACCGACTCAGGAAGAGTCAACCTTAATAACAATAATGCCAACGTTAATTCAGTTCAACAGCTAGTTAATTTACTAACTGGAGTCATGAATAACCAACCGCAAGCTCCACCTAGCACAACGTTTAAAGATTTTAAGGCGGTGGGACAGCCAGAGTTCAAAGGTTCCAGAAACCCAATCGAGGCTCAAACGTGGGTGATGGAAATGGAGAAGGTTTTCGACGTTGCTAGGGTTCGAGAAGATCAGAAGACCGTTTTTGCGACATTTATGCTGAAGTCTGAGGCTAGCTACTGGTGGCAGGCAAACAAGATGCGAGGAGGTGAAGGTGTAATTACGTGGGAGAGATTCAAAGAGGTGTTTTTCGAAATGTATTTCCCAGCTAGTTCGCAGAATCAGTTGGAGGTGCAATTTCTGGAACTGAAACATGGAAACATGAGCGTGCCTGAATACGCGGCTAAATTCGATGAGTTGGCAAGGTTTGCCCCGTATCAAGTACACACTGACGAGAGGAAAGCCAGACGATTCGAACAAGGACTGAAGCCTTGGGTATACAGCAAGGTATCAATGTTTCAACTTAACACGTTTGCGGGAGTTTTGGAAAAGGCCATTCTCGCAGAAGGAGGAAGTGATGCAGTGACTAAATACAACCAAGAACAGAAAAAGAAAAAGAGTGAGAATGAAGGTAATAACAAGACTGGTGGAAGTAATACTGGGAATAATAATAATCAGAAGAGGAAGTGGACGGATAACTCGACAGCTGAAAGTCAACACGGAGGGCAGAAAAAGAAGATAGAAGCATGTCTGACTTGCGGCAAGGCACATCTAGGAGTTTGTTTGAAGGGAAAGAGAGTGTGCTACAATTGTGGTCAGGAAGGACACATAGCACCGAATTATCCAAACCCAAAGAAGGGTGCTTGTTTCAACTGTGGTTCGAAAGATCATTTAGCAAGAGACTGTCCTAAGAAGGGATTGGGAGGATCAGGACAAGGAGGAAACCGGGGAAATAGCAGTGGAAATATCTTAACCATCACCGGACCACCTGCAACAAACCGACCAACCGCCAGAACTTTCAATATGACGTTGCAGGATGCAATCCAGTCTCGTGAGGTGGTGTCAGGTATCATCCCGATCAATGAAATTAATGCTTACGTTTTATTTGATTCGGGTGCTACTTGTTCCTTTATATCCGATAACTTTACTAATAGTTTAGATTTGTTTAAGGATGAATTGGAATATCCCATGAACATAAAAATTGCGAATAGAGAGATAATTCCTGTTAAGCATGTGTATAAGAATTGTAGAGTGGATATTAAGGGTAATATCATGAATGTAGATCTTATCCCTATTCGATTGGGGGAATTCGACGTTATATTGGGTATGGATTGGCTATCCAATTATGGGGCTGTAATTGACTGCCAAAAGAAGCGTATTAACCTTATGACTCCGTCAAAGGTTGTGTTTTATGGTAGCAAGTCGCCTAGACAAGCAAGTTGTCTGACGATGTTGCAGGCCAGGAAGTTATTAAGACAAGGCTGTGTAGGATATTTAGCTTACATAATCGACAGTCGAAAAGAGAACCCGAAGGTTGAGGAGATACCGATTGTGAGGGACTTCGTCGATGTATTTCTAGACGATTTACCAGGACTTCCACCAGATAGAAAAGTATACTTTGTGATTGATTTAGCGCCCGGAACTGCTCCAATATCGAAGGTACCATACCGAATGGCGCCAGTAGAGATGAAGGAATTAATGGTACAACTACAAGAATTGTTGGACAAAAAGTATATTCAACCGAGCGTATCGCCGTGGGGAGCGCCGGTGTTGTTCGTGAAAAAGAAGGACGGATCGATGAGGCTCTGCATTGACTACAGAGAATTAAATAAGGTCACGATTAAGAACAGATATCCATTACCAAGGATCGATGATCTGTTTGATCAATTGAAGGGAGCAAAATACTTTTCCAAGATTGACTTGAGGAGTGATTATCACCAACTGAAGGTGAGGCCAGAGGATATACCGAAGACAGCGTTCCGAACGCGATATGGTCATTATGAGTTTTTAGTAATGTTGTTTGGTCTTACAAATGCTCCTGCAGCATTTATGGGACTAATGAATGGTGTATTCAAGCCGTTTTTGAACAAATTCGTGGTGGTATTTATAGACGACATTTTGGTATATTCCAAAACCAAAGAGGAACATGAAGAACACTTGAGGTTAACATTGGAAGTATTGAGAAGGGAGAAGTTGTATGCTAAATTTTCGAAATGCGAATTCTGGATCGAAAGAGTACAATTTCTTGGTCACGTAATCGATAAAGATGGAATTTCGGTAGATCCATCCAAAGTAGAAGCTGTGATTAACTGGGATCAGCCGAGAACGCCGTCAGAAGTAAGAAGTTTTCTTGGATTAGCAGGATATTATAGAAGATTCATACAAGATTTTTCTAAGATCGCAACTCTGTTAACGAATTTAACTCGAAAAGCTGTGAAATTTGTTTGGACGGAGAAGTGTGAGGAGAGTTTTCAATAATTAAAGAAGAGGTTGAGTACAGCGCCTGTGTTATCTCTTCCGGATGATACAGGAAAATTTTGTTATTTTTAGCGATGCGTCGCATAAAGGACTTGGCTGTGTGCTGATGCAAACGGCAAACTCATTGCGTATGCATCACGGCAGTTGAAGGATTACGAGAAGGGTTACCCAACCCATGATTTGGAGTTAGCTACAGTTGTTTTTGCTTTAAAAATATGGAGGCACTATCTATACGGGGAGAAGTGTGAAATATATATGAACCACAAGAGTCTGAAATATATTTTTACACAGAAAGATTTGAATATGCGTCAAAGAAGATGGTTGGAATTAATCAAGGATTATGACTGTGAGATTTTATACCATCCGGGTAAGGCTAATGTGGTTGCCGATGCCTTAAGTAGAAAGGGTCGTGAGAAATTGATGATGTTGACTGCTAGCTAATTGCAGATATGGAGAAACTGGAGTTAGAAGTGAAGTATCCTATGGAGATTGATGAGAAGCTATTTCAGGTGCAATCTGGTACAACTCTACTAGATAGAGTGAAGGAGGCTCAGCTTCAGGATGATGAATGCAAAAAGGTAACATCGAAGATATCTGAAGGAACCGAACCAAGATTTAAGATGGATAAGGAAGGAATATTGAGATTTGAAAGTAGAATTTGGGTTCCGCCAGTACAAGAAATTAAGGAAGAAATTTTGAGTGAGGCTCATAGTTCAAGATATTCGATTCACCCTGGTAGTACAAAAATGTACCAAAATCTTCGACAACATTTTTGGTGGCCAAGTTGAAACGTGATGTTGCAGAATATGTTGCCAAATGCCTGACATGTCAGAAAGTTAAAGCAGAACATCAGAGACCGAGTGGATTGCTACAACCGTTGGAGATCCCAGAATGAAAATGGGAACATATTACGATGGACTTCGTGGTTGGCCTTCCGACGACTCAGAAAGGGTACGACGCAGTATGGGTTATCGTTGACCGACTGACAAAATCCGCGCACTTCCTTCCTATCAAAATCAGATTTAACTTAGATCAGTTGGCAAGATTATATGTGAAAGAGATTGTTTCGAGGCACGGAGTGCCAGTGTCTATTGTTTTCAATAGGGATCCGCGCTTCACATCAAACTTCTGGAAACGTCTTCAGGAATGCATGGGTACACAACTGCGAATGAGTACAACTTACCACCCTCAAACAGACGGACAGAGCGAACGAACGATTCAAACACTGGAAGATATGTTACGAGCCTGTGTAATGGACTTCAAAGGAAATTGGGATGATCACCTACCGTTGGTATAGTTCGGCTACAACAACAGTTACCACGCTAGTATTGGTATGCCGCCTTACGAAGCGTTATACGGCAAAAAGTGTAGAACTCCGCTTTATTGGGATGAAGTTGGTGAAAGACAATTGCTAGGGCCAGAATTGGTACAGCAGACGGCAGAAATAGTCAAAGTGATCCGAGCACGACTGGTAGCAGCTCAAGATCGACAGAAGAATGAAATAGCTGACCCACATCGTAAAAATATCGAGTTTGTGAACCAGGTAGTTATGTTTTCTTGAAGGTCTCTCCCTG